>LBNU01030504.1:0-11400 GCA_014162995.1 Artemisia annua
AGTATGGCTTTTGTTACGTTTGAAGTTCTGACCCAAAACTTACACTCACTACCAAATACCAAAGACAAGTTTATACCTTTCTTAGTCTTCTTTAAACGACGAACAAAAATATAGTTAGTTCAAATACAAGTTCGAATGAAATAATTGTGCATTTCGGCTTCAAGATCCTATACACGGGTCTTGGGTGAGGTGTTGTGTTTTTGTTTTGTTTGGATCTGTGATGAACTTCTTTTGAGATGCATGTAAAATCAGTTACAATTAAAAAGAAAATCTGAGATCTTGATTTTATTTTCGTTTTAACTTTATTATTCTTGTTCTTGTGTCAAGATCTATGATGGGTTTGTGAAGATCTTTATAGATCTGTGATTATGTGACACTTTTCCTAAACCCGACATCTTATTTTAATTTTCGAGTTGGTTTAAGTGAGATGGGTTTGAAGTTGGTTATAGTTGATAGTTGACTGTTGTTGTTCGATTGTTGTTCAAGTTGGGACAGGGAATTGAGGTTCTTGGTTATTGTTGTTTTTAGACCTTTTCTTTCATTTTTTCTTCTTGGACCAGTGAGGACTTAAGGTCTGAGGTCAACAAAAGTGTTCGGTTTAGTTATAAAGTATTCGATTTGTGCTTGCTGTTGTTCTTGGTTTAGTTAAGGTTTATAGTTCTCATCTTTTTTCAGTTTCTTTTTGACTAAGGACTGCCAAATCAGAGGTATAAGGTTATGATAAGTTTTCGGTATGGTTGTGATTATAGTTACTTTCCATTTAAGACTTTTGGAACAATCAAATGTTAGCTGTGTAACTTTTATGGTTTATTTTTCAAGTGCATAATGGAAGAATTGATGTAAATATTAGTACATGGATCTATGGATGTCATATTATTTGCAAAAAATTATTTGTGTTTGTAGTTATTTTAATACGAGTACATATCTATGTGATAAGCTATATACAAAATTGTCATGCGTTGATTCTCATGGATTTTTTAACATAGAAAAGTGAATAACAAATTGTGAACAATGGTCGGAGTTAGTGGGTGAAGAAGAAAAGAGTATGATTGGTGGTAAATGGACCCATATGAAAATTGTTATAAAAAGAACAAATAAATAAACAATTAAAAAATGAGTTAAAAGGAAGAAAAAAAAAAACATATAATAAAAAAATGCATTAAAAGAAATAAAAATAAAAAAATAAAAATTAAACATATACATGAAAGGACAAACATACCACTCGTGTGTCTAACATGTGACTGAAGATAACGAGAAAAAGTAACATCGTTAGGGAAATCAGACCCGCGGCGTAATATTCAGTAACGTTGTGGACTCGCTAGGAGTAATTTTCCCAAAAGGGACTANAAAAAATGAGTTAAAAGGAAGAAAAAAAAAAACATATAATAAAAAAATGCATTAAAAGAAATAAAAATAAAAAAATAAAAATTAAACATATACATGAAAGGACAAACATACCACTCGTGTGTCTAACATGTGACTGAAGATAACGAGAAAAAGTAACATCGTTAGGGAAATCAGACCCGCGGCGTAATATTCAGTAACGTTGTGGACTCGCTAGGAGTAATTTTCCCAAAAGGGACTAAAAATGAAATGAGGCCAAACCACAGACACTAATAAATATTTTAACGTGGTTGAGATAAAAGTGAAAATGAAGCATTTCTGGAAGGTTCGTTAAAAGTGTTAAAAACCCTACCTAAACCCTCCCTCTCACCGCAGTCTTCTTCAACAACAATCTTTCATTTTGTGAATTAACTGATCCGTCAAATATGCACAGACTATCACGGCGTTCCGTCAACACTCTCCTTCGTTACGGTGGCCGTCATCGCCGTGACGCCGCCGCCGCCGCCTCCGTGGCTTCTCCCATTTTTAACCAATCGGTATAATTATTATATCTTATTAACCTAATTTCACCCTTTTTTTTCTTTGAACTTTTTGTATGTAGAATAAGTGATTTTGTTGGAAAAATGAATTTTTATTTAATTTTAACTAAACAATTCGGGGGTGTTTGTTTCGGCTTATATAGCTGGCTTATGGCTTATTTGGTTTTGGGCTTATTTTCCATAAGCTTAAGCTCACTTTTTGTGGCTTGTTTTGAAACTTTTCGGCTTATACAAGCTTCTTACGGACTATAAGCTAAGAAACCTATATAAGCCGAAAAGATTCAAAAATAAGCCACAAAAAGTGAGCTTATGAAACATAAGCCCAAAATCAAATAAGCCTATATAAGCCGAAACAAACACCCCCTTGGTTCTACTAAAAGATAGTGATATTAAATGAGATGGCGGTTTAACTCATACTGTTATTAATTAGTTACCTGTGATCACATTTTGTATGTTTCAAAAATGAATATAATTGAGCTGTAAAACAAGTTAATTTCAAAAGTATTCTTATCGTCTTTGTAAAATGAGTTAACACTCTCCTTCGTTATGTTCTCCAATCCAAGTATTTTAACACTGTTTTTTGTAAATATAATTCATGGACTCGTGATCCAAGAATAACTTTTGTTTCCTATACTTGAACAAGTAGTAATGAAAATTAACAACTTTCCTAGTGTAGTAAGTGATTTTTGTTGCTGTTTTGCTGATATACTTGACATGAACAGGGTGGACAGAAGGACTCCAGCGGCAGATGGTATTCAGTTTTGACGGGTGCATGCACTGGGCCTGCTTCCACAAAGTCGATGAAACTGGGAACAGTGATTCCATCTGGGAGGCGGTATGAGTCGACTGCTTCTGATTTTGATACACCCGATGTACCTGTCGAGAAGTATGAGTATCAAGCAGAGGTGAGGAAATATCAACTATTTAATTTATTCTTTTGCTTAATATGAAGTGTGAGTTACTCTTTTCGTTGATATCATTCAACAGCATGATGTATTATGTACTGTTGCAGGTAAGTCGGCTTATGGACCTCATTGTTAACAGTCTGTATAGCAACAAGGAGGTCTTCCTTCGTGAACTTATCAGGCAAGTTTCAAACTTTTACCGAAAATTTGCAATTTAGTTTACTTTTTGGTGTAGTTATTTTCTGCATGATGACTTGCAGTCTCAACTTTCTATAAAGGTTTTTCATGCCGTTATGTAAATCATCTAATATTCCAAAAATTTCACAATTCAGTAATGCAAGTGATGCCTTGGACAAGCTGCGATTCCTTAGCGTTACTGCTCCAGAACTTATGGAGGGTGCTCCTGAACTTGACATCCGAATTCAAACTGATCAAGAGAATGGAATAATCACTCTCACGTAAGAATTTGGGCTGCTATATTTTTATTGGAAAATAACATGAAAACTTGCTAACTTGCATCCTATATCCAGGGATTCTGGTATTGGTATGACCCACGAAGAACTTGTTGATTCGCTTGGAACCATTGCCCACAGTGGAACTGCCAAGTTTCTAAAAGCTTTAAAGGTGCATGGTCTTTTTAATACTTACAAATATATTATTATGTTTTTGACTAATGAGACTTCAAATAGAAGTGTTTTGTAAGATGATATAATTATACAAACCATTACATTTGGCAGGATAGCAAAGATGCTGGTACGGACAGCAATTTGATTGGGCAATTTGGTGTCGGATTTTATTCAGCTTTCTTGGTTGCTGATAAGGTACATTGTGTTATAAACCTTGTGATTTTTGAACTATATATGATTTCGTGGTCTTCAAATGTCTCATTGATTATGTTATTATCAGGTGGTCGTCTCAACAAAAAGTCCAAAATCTGATAAGCAATATGTTTGGGAAGGGGAGGCCAATTCCAGCTCCTACATTGTTCGAGAGGAGACTGATCCTGAGAAGTTAATTCCTAGAGGAACATCCATTAAGCTGTATCTCAAGGTCTATATGCAAATCATTTAGCTTCTATTTTTGATTTTATTATATTATTAGTTCCAATGGCGATAACAGACTATATTTTGTTTGTACTCAGCGTGATGATAAAGGTTTTGCTCATCCCGAGAGAATCGAGAGACTCGTCAAAAATTATTCGCAGTTTGTGTCGTTTCCAATTTACACATGGCAAGAGAAGGGATTCACAAAAGAGGTACTTCGGAACTTCTCAAACTTCAATAATGATTTTCTCTCTTGTCATCTACGGATAAGTCTGTTTTTGAGGGTCTCAGACTATTCTGCTAACTTGTAATTCGTATGGTAGACTGTCTTCTGGTGTGGAACTCTATTTTGGCTAATTCAGTAGTGTTTCTTTTGAAACAGGTTGAGGTTGACGAGGATCCAGCTGAGGCCAAGAAGGATGGAACTGATGACAACGTTGAGGTGAGTGGGTATCTTATAATTATATAGAGTTCATGTTATACCAAATTCGAAATCTAATGAGCGATGATGATTCTCTAAGCAGAAAAAGAAGAAAACTAAGAAAGTTGTTGAGAAATACTGGGATTGGGAACTCACCAACGAGACACAGCCTATATGGGTGAGTTAACACTTCTAATATGATGTTATCTTTGAATATTGTGCGCGTTGTTTTGTGAAGATGTGTACTGAAACACTTCTTATTTTTCAGCTTCGGAACCCTAAGGAAGTTACAACACAGGAGTATAATGAATTCTACAGGAAGGCATTCAATGAGTACTTGGATCCTTTAGCGTCTTCACACTTTACAACTGAGGTGAATGCTAGATACATGTTTCCAATATTTAAGTTGATGCAAGTTTTACCAGTTCTAGGTTTGGTTAATTTATATATTTTTGGTTCTAATGTACCTTTGCATCATGTAAGAATTGAGGGTATGGCTCACACAAATGGTAGCCTTCTCACTGCATGTGAATAGGACTGCTGATATTCGTCTAAAACATAATTTTGATGTCTTGTTGGAAATGATATGTTGACATGTAATTCGATTTGCAGGGTGAGGTTGAGTTCAGATCAATTCTCTACGTGCCTGCAGTCACTCCGATGGGGAAGGAAGACATTGTTAACCCAAAAACTAAGAATATCAGGCTTTATGTCAAACGTGTCTTCATTTCAGACGACTTTGATGGAGAGCTGGTAAGAACAATCACTACAAACTCTGTATAAACAAAGGAGTTTTCAGTTGATTGCTAACTACTTTTTTGTATTTGTCGCAGTTTCCACGATACTTGAGTTTTGTCAAAGGTGTTGTTGACTCTAATGACCTCCCATTGAATGTATCACGTGAAATTCTCCAAGAAAGTCGCATTGTAAGTAAATTTCACATTTTTTTCTTGTTTCCTATAAATTGAATGACAACGTGAATATTGATTAATTTTCGTATCCAAAAGGTGAGGATAATGAGGAAACGATTAGTAAGGAAGGCATTTGACATGATCCTTGGCATATCCATGAGTGAGAACCGAGAGGTAACCACCTTCTTTGCCTTATAATTACTAAAAATTAGTAATCCTTTTGTGTTGATTTTCTTACATTTTACTTGCAAATTCTTTGCTTTAGGACTATGAAAAATTCTGGGAGAACTTTGGGAAGCATCTGAAATTGGGTTGCATTGAAGACCGTGAAAACCACAAGCGTCTTGCTCCTTTGCTACGGTTTTTCTCTTCACAGAGTGAACAAGAAATGATCAGCTTGGATGAATATGTTGAGAACATGAAACCTGACCAAAAAGATATCTATTACATTGCTGCTGACAGTGTCACAAGTGCAAAGAACACACCCTTCTTGGAGAGACTATATGAAAAGGATCTCGAAGTATGTAAACTTTTGTCTATACAAGCTGCTACAACTTTCATGTTTGCCTTGTGTGTAAATGCTCTTTAGCTTACTTATATGGAAAATTCTGCAGGTGCTATTCTTAGTTGACCCTATTGATGAAGTTGCTGTCACAAATCTCAAAGCGTACAAGGAAAAGAACTTTGTTGACATTAGCAAGGAAGACTTGGACATTGGTTAGTCTTATTTTTTTCTGCTTTCTCCGTGTCTTGGAGTTGGAATAAGAATCTACTACCTCCTTTGTCCCAAAGTAGTTGTCCATTTCTAGATTATTTTGTCCCATATTAATTGTCCACTTGCAAAAAGAAATAGATACTACATATAAGTTACTAAGGTTCCTACTTTACTCGTTCAAATGACCTTTGCTAAAATCTTAACTTTTATTAATAAAGTAATAACTTGGTTTTTATATAATTTCAATTGAAAGATAATCTTGCAACAGTTGCATCTGTTTCTAGCAGCAACATATTAATACCTGTGGTGGATATGCATGTCAAACAGTAAAGAATTATGCCCTATTTGTTTTGAGGGAAAGACTTACTTTTGTGCATTTTCTCTTGTTGAACCTTTTAGGTGAGAAAAATGAGGAGAAGGAAAAGGAGATGAAACAGGAATTTGGACATATTTGTGACTGGATGAAGAAACGGTTGGGAGACAAGGTTGCCAGTGTTCAAATTTCAAATCGTCTAAAAGCATCCCCTTGTGTTCTTGTTTCTGGAAAGTTTGGTTGGTCTGCAAACATGGAAAGGTAGTATTTTCAGTCGGTCTGTGCTGCTGCATGCTTAATTGAGGCTTCTATATTTTTGTCGAGATTTATTTTCTTTTTGGTTTATTGGCAGGTTGATGAAGGCACAGACAGTTGGCGACTCTTCTAGCCTGGACTTCATGAGAAGCAGGAGAGTGCTTGAGATCAATCCAGAACATCCAATTATTCAGACATTGAGTGTATGATTCTCTTTTTGGATAGCTAGTCTACTTCTGTTAGATATTTTGATATAGCTCTTTAATACGTAAAAACTCTATATGTGCTTGCTGCAGGCTGCTTGCAAGAGCAGTGGTGATGATGAAGAAGCCATGAGAGCTATCGATCTTCTGTATGATACTGCATTGATTTCTAGTGGTTTCACTGTAAGTGATTTATATTGCATCTCTATACTGCAACTTTTGCGGGTTGAAAATATGACAAATAATGTTGATAAACTGAATCAATGAAAGAATTACATTAAACATTTATGGGATCATATATCAGGAGGCCAGCCATTTAATAAAATAAATATGTAGGCCACCCAACTGTGTGTTTTCATTTACACCAAATTTTTGGACAAATTTATACCGGATAATTATTAAACGGCATGAATGAACATAACACTGACATAACAAAACAAAATGAGTAGAAAAATCGACTGTGAACTTTTAGTTATACCCTTCTAAATCAAATTTAACCAGATAAGGTTGCATATAAACTTCGGGTATTATTGGTATTTCACATATAATTTTTCGTTCGTATTACTTTTGTAGTTGGCTTCTTGATTTCCGTTTTGTAGTTTTTGGTCATATAAGCTGGTGTAAACGAAAACAAACAAATAGTCGGGTGGCCGGCCTATATAAGTTTGTTTTAATAAACGGTGATAAAAAAAAATGAAAAGTTGAGTGGCCTCCAGATATAATATCACAAAATTTCTAGTAGTAGGGGTTTATTTTAATATAGTCAAACCTGCATATTACCCTTCAGTTATAAAATTAGGATTATGTTGGATTAAGATAAGATCCATAACACCGTGCATAAGAAATTTAGCTTAGGTTTTGCTAAATAAGGTCATCGTTTAACAGAACAATTATTACCTTGGTGTTCTATGTTAACAATGTATTGGGATTATAATGGTTGTCTGTTTTTTGATATGATGCAGCCTGAAAGTCCATCACATTTCGGGGGGAAGATCTATGAGATGATGAACATGGCTTTGTCAAACAAATGGGCGCCTCAACAACCATCCTTCAATACGCACAGCTCACAGCCACAAGAAGCTGAGATAGTAGCTGAACCCCAACCAACTCTCGAAGCAGAGGTAGTTGAGCCAGTTGAATCTGGCTCTCAGAAGTGAGTCTAGTCGATCAAAACCAGTTCTCGGAAATAACGCCTGCAGGGCCCTTAAAGGTCTTATGTTATTAATGTTTTATTTTTGGCAGTCTCAGAGGGAAAAAATTACACATGTAGAGTTTTTACGTACTATTTAGGGAATGTCAGTCTTGGATCTTGACTAATATGCAATGAGCTACAATATTTTTGGGGGTCCTGAGGACGAGTCTTGAAGACTATCTGGAAATTGCTTCCAGTTAATTGCAACGTAGTTATTTTTATAAACATTGCAATAATGAGTTTTCTCTAGCGTTGTAGCCTTTTCCTTGGCGTCGATAAATTGCTCGAATCATGCCTGTATTGATAGAAATCAACCCACAATAACCACTGTTCACATACTGTTCTTGTTATGCTATGTTAGTTCTTTGCGGAACAAATTCTTCTTACAACAGAGCGTAGATGAAGAACCTAAAATCGAGTAACAAGCTAGATGGGCAATATCAACAACAGCAAATATTCTTTTACTATTAGAAAAAAATAAAGCCAATGAAAACAACAATGATAAAAGAATCAATCAACTATCGATTATTCATATTAGTTATAAGATCAGTTCAGGTTCTCACTAAAAACATACTGTACTATAATCTAAGGCTAAGCAATTTTTTTTAAAAAAAAAAGGTTATCACTCTTCCTCCACTGCTGCTTCTTTCTTCTTGTCCGTGTTGCCGCATTCCTTCTTCATCTTCTCCTCATCCATTTTATTAGAACGACGTTGATCATCAAGTGATGATGCAGATGTTTCCAGTTGTTTTCTTTCCCAAGCGTTGGAATACAAAAACTCTATGTAAGATGCATCCCATGTTAAGTAAGGATTATACTCACCTTTGAGTACGAAAGGTCTGTACGGCAATCCTTTCTTCTCTATAATCTTGCTCCACAAACGATCTGCCATGGCTTCTTCGCGAATTTCTTGCATCTCTGCTTGCTTGCTTGCTAATTCGGGTTGTTTTTTGAGAATTTGAGTTTGAGTTTTTTGTTTTGTGGGAGAATGTTTATTTATAGAGACTCTACTTTCCATACTTAACATTACATTACGCGTCATTATACTAATCGACTTTTGCAAAGCAATTTGAATTAGTTTCCTTATTTCCTTTTAAAGCCGTTGGAAGATTTTAGTTTCCTTTCAATAAGTTATTTTCTATGTTATAGCAGCTCCAAGATTTAAGTTTCCTTTATACAAACCATTTTTTCCTTTTAAAGTAAATCTATTTTAAAAATACAATTTTATTTTTATAATTATTAAATTACAATCAATGTTAATTTAATATAATAACAATGAATGTTATAATTTATAAAAAAGGATTTTGGTAATAAGTGCCCTTGCATCCTCTGTATTACCGCGGATGCTGGCACAGAGTTAGCCGATGCTTATTCCCCAGATACCGTCATTGCTTCTTCTCCGAGAAAAGAAGTTTATGAGTCGTGGGCCTTTTACCTCCACGCGGCATTGCTCCGTCAGGCTTTCGCCCATTGCGGAAAATTCCCCACTGCTGCCTCCCGTAGGAGTCTGGTTGGGATCTTTTAAACTATAAATACTTGTATTTGACGTGTAATTAATGCAATCAAACTTCTTTTTTCAATCAAAAATGCATTTAATGAACATTAAATAAATGTAAATTTTACTATAAAATTTGATTTTCAATTTAATACATTAAAAATTTTCATATATTTACACTCTTAAAAATGCCCGGTGATACCTATTAGCAAATCCCTTTATAAAATTATCAAAAACGTATTGAAAATGATTATTTTACACTTACCTCATTGAATTTAAGGTTTACCCTTTTTTATATAAAGTCATAGACTTAATATGAGTCGTATTAACCAATTAAAGTACATCATATATCACTTAGATTCAGAAAATTATTTGTGTATTTTTGGTTCTTTTTGTGAAATGAATCTAACTGGAGTAACTGAATCTGAGTGATTCATCCATGACCAGGATGAAACTTTGGCGAAATTAAATGGAGCTCCGCACCGACTTATGTTAAAGAATCTGATTTTAAGTATTTATGTTTTTTGAGACTGGGAGTTTGCGATGGTTCAAAATTTTAAAGTATTTTGACGGTTAATAAAGTACGTTACGTATTTCAGTAAATATCTAAAACTATGTTACGTGTTTTCAGCCATCACCTTATATTTTTCTAAGTATTTACTCCCTCCGCTATTCGTTCTCATGTTATTTGTCTAGCTTTTCTTTTTTGATTTTCTTAAATTAGTTATCTACTACTCCTTTCGTTCCAAGACAAATGTCCATGTTTCCGGTTTGAAATCTCCCAAAATAAATATCCACATTTCAACTAATTAGTACAAAGTTTAGCAGGTGAGTATAATATTTGATCAGTGTAAAATGTAGGTGGTGAATTTTTCTAAATTTTGACAAAGTGAACATTTATTAAGGGATAGAACGAGTACCAAGCATAAATGGAAAAGTTTTATCATCTTAACAATATTAGAGAAATTTTCTTTTTCTTACTCTTATTTTAGTGCTTACCAAGGCACAAATCCCCCCATCCATCTAGTTTGATCTAATGGTGGAGATTAACCTAAGATTTAATATATCAACCTAAGTCCATGTTTATGTTTTTTTTTTTTTTTTTTTTTTTTTTTTTTTCGTCTTTTGTCTTTCTTGTTTATTCACATTTTTTTAATTTTTTTTAATTCACGTTTTTTTCTTCACTTTCATATCTTTTCGTTTGTTTTCATACATTTTCGTCTGTTTTCAAACGTTTTCATCTGTTTTCGTCCGTTTTCATACATTTTCGTCCGTTTTCTTACGTTTTCATTCATTTTCATACGTTTTCGTCCGTTTTTGTCCATTTTTCAAACGTTTTTGTCCGTTTTTAGACGTGTTTTTACTTTTTACGCTTTCATACGTTTTCGTCCGTTTTCATACGTATTCGTCCGTTTTCGTCCGTTTTCTTACGTTTTCATACGTTTCTGAATATCACAAGCGATATTCAGTGATATTCAGAATATCACTTGTGATTTTCATATTACAAAACATTAGTTGAAAATTACTTGTGATATTCAGAAAATCACTTGTGATATTCTGAATATCACAGAATATCACTTGATATTCAGAATATCACACACTTGTGATATTATGAATATCACAGAATATCACTTGTGATATCAGAAACGTCTAAAGATGGCCGAAAACATTTAAAAATGGACGAAAATGTATGAAAACAAACGAAAACGTATGAAAGCGTAAAAACACATACTAAAACAGACGAAAACGTATAAAAGCGGACGAAAATGGACAAAAACGTATGAATAATGGACGAAAACGTAAGAAAACAGACGAAATCGTATGAAAACGGGCGAAAACGTATGAAAATGGGCGAAAACATATGAAAACAGACGAAAACGTATGAAGGCTAAACAAAAAAACAAAACAACTTACATTGACATGTTAAATGTTAGGTTAATCACCACCATTAGATCAAAATGTATGGATGAATTTGTGGGTAAGCAAAATAAAATGCCTCACAATATTAATCTTATTTCAAATTAGTATTACAAAGTTTAAACTAATATTTAAGGGTTATTACTC
>LBNU01030508.1:0-19007 GCA_014162995.1 Artemisia annua
AAAGGCATTTCTAGGTGAGTCATATGTGTTGACCACAGTTTGACTTGCTGTATGCTCAGTTATGCATTGCAGTTGTTTCATTACTTATATTTATACTTCCTTATTTTCCAGCTGGTTAAGGAGAAAATGGAATAGTAGTCCAGTGGTGATTAATGGCGCAGAAAGTGAGGAATATAAATTGACTCTAGATGATGTTGAATCTTGTCTGGTTTATATGTACACCCCTGTAACACAAGAAGGAACCAAAGGAGAGCCTCAATATGCTATCACAGATTATATAAAATCTGGTGGGTTTCTTATGGTTCGATGCTCATATAATGCTTGTTAGCTTTAATTTATCTTATTCCCATCCACTGCATGTTTCTTTCTGTTATTCAATGCCACGTATTGAAATTGTTTCTGTTTTGTTATTTGCAGCTCCTCCATCAGTTAATAATGTGAAAATAATTGGAGATGTCGTAGAAGGTAATAATATTAGTGGGGTAGGCGTTTACTTTGGAGGAAAAGAAGGACCAAGCAAATTTGAATGGTTGCGTGAGAACAGAGATACAGGGTTTGTATTTCTTTTTATATTTTATTATTTATTTTGCTTTAGTAGAATACAAGGAGAATAGCTTAAATGGTTTTACATTCATGAAAAGTAAATAGTTCNGTTAAGAAGTTTCGTCACTTTTATATTGAAAACTATGCTCAAAAGCTTGCCCTTTGAAAGGTTATTCACCGTCGATATGTATTGACTGATTTTTTTGTGTGGCAGTTTGTTTATCTCAGAGACAACTTGCTATCGTCATTAGAAGGCATTGAAATACTGAAGCTGGTGAAGGTTTGTATACGAGTTTCCTTTTGCCTATTCGCCTTGACAAGTAGGATGGTTGACTTACCTGTAAATGACTATTGTGCCTGTTTGTAGGTTCTCGATTTGAGCTTTAATGATTTTAAAGGGCCTGGATTTGAACCACTTGAAGCCTGTAAAGCTTTGCAGGTTTCTTTCTCACATTGTACTCAGCTCTTAAATGGCTATAAGTAACGAACTATTTCAACAAGCGATATAATTTTTTCTGTTCTCAACTCTTGTAGCAACTCTACCTTGCCGGAAATCAAATCACATCACTTACAACGCTTCCTGAACTTCCAAATTTAGAGGTAAAGCATTTGGTTTATGCTCTTAATATACCTTTAATTGAAACATTTACGCTTAATTCTGATTTTTTTCCTTGTTCCAGTTTCTGTCGGTTGCACAAAATAAGTTAAAGTCTCTTTCAATGGCAAGTCAACCACGATTACAGGTTTCTTTCATCCTCTATTCAACTTTATGTAAATGGTATTGTTTGTCTCATTCTTTGAAGTTTGAACTTTTGGTTGCTTACAGGTATTAGCTGCTAGCAAGAATAAAATATCAACGCTGAAGGGTTTTCCATCTTTACCATCACTTGAGGCAAGTTCTGTTCTCTATTTCTCATCCATCTAACTAAGTAAAATGATTTAATACAAAAGAAATGGTACAAGTTGTATCATCTCAGAATAATTAACAACTTAATGCTTTTATAAAAACGATATGTTATCAGTTTTTACACAGTTGACATATTACTATATATAGGATTCATTTTGAATATATTACTTTATCTTTATTACTTGCTATTGTAGCTACTTAAGAATGCACTCACACAAACATGCTTAATGGTTTAATTGATATATTTGCTATTCTTATATGCTGCAGCATTTGCGGTTAGAGGAGAATCCTATACTTGAGATGGCACATGTAGAAGCCGCTTCTATTTTGCTTGTTGGCCCAACACTAAAAAAGTTCAATGATATAGGTACGCGATAGTCATTTACTTAGAAATACTTTATGTATTGCGTGCTTGAATTCAAGTTTTTGCTTTGATTGGGATTTTGCTGAGGTTTGTGGGTCGAAAGAAGTAACAATTTAGCTGTCCAGTCCAGCTTATGTTTGTCCACATGTCTTGCACTAAAATTTAAACACCTGTATTGCAAGTTATTATCGATGTTCCATAACGGCTAACGTGCTTCATTGAATACAGATCTTTCTCCTAAAGAAATCGCATACGCAAAAAATTATCCTGCACATACAGCAGTGTGCATTGCAAAGGGATGGGAGTTTTGCAGTTCTAAACAAGCCACAGGTGAGCTTTATTGAATTACTATTGTTGCTTCTTCAGTAGCAAAATCTCATTGATGAAATGTTTATTATCTTTATACCCTTTTGAAGGTCAAATTACTTTATGGCAACAAAATTGGGTTGAAAATTTACATTTGTCAGGAGATGGTTTTTATGTTTTCTGAATATTCAAAATTCATAATGCTCTTTGATGTCCTTACTAATTGACTTGTGCAATTTTGAGAATACGATATTTGATAATGAACAGAGTCAACTTTCAATTTTCTGGTCGAACAATGGAAGGACCATTTTCCACCTGGTTACATGCTCATGGAAGCCTCAGTTGATCAACCATTTGAAGAAGATGCTTGTAACTGCCACTTTCTTTTTACGAAAAATAAGACTATAAATGAAGAGTTGGAATTAGATCTGAATTATCAATGGTTCATCGGAGGCTCAAGCCTTTCAAAGTTTACTCCAATTCCAGATGCTACTGCTGAGGTAACTAGTGTTTGTATGTGGTTCTTAACTTGCTTACTTATCATTGATGGACTATATGTGATGACATTTCATCTTGTGGGATGGTTTATTTGCAAGGTATACTGGCCAAAACGTGATGATGTGGGCAAGATTTTAAGGGTGGAGTGTACTCCTGTTTTGGGAGATACTAGATATTCTCCTATTTTCGCTATATCTTCACTTGTTTCTCGGGGTATATATTTCTGACATATGAAACACATGCCTCTTGACTAAAGTTTTTCTTTTTCTTTTCTAATTTAATTTCAAATTTTGCATAGGAACCGGATGCCCAAAGGTTCTGAAGCTTGATGTTCGTGGAGAACTAGTGGAGGGAAATGTAATTACAGGCTACCCAGAGGTTGCATGGTGTGGTGGGACCCCAGCAAAAGGCATTTCTAGGTGAGTCATATGTGTTGACCGCAGTTTGACTTGCTGTACGCGCAGTTATGATTGCAGTTGTTTCGTTGCTTATATTTATACTTCCTTATTTTCCAGCTGGTTAAGGAGAAAATGGAATAGTAGTCCAGTGGTGATTAATGGCGCAGAAAGTGAGGAATATAAATTGACTCTAGATGATGTTGAATCTTGTCTGGTTTATATGTACACCCCTGTAACACAAGAAGGAACCAAAGGAGAGCCTCAATATGCCATCACAGATTATATAAAATCTGGTGGGTTTCTTATGGTTCTATGCTAATATGATGCTTGTTAGCTTTAGTTTATCTTATTCCCATCCACTGCATGTTTCTTTCTGTTATTCAATGCCACGTATTGAAATTGTTTCTGTTTTGTTATTTGCAGCTCCTCCATCAGTTAATAATGTGAAAATAATTGGAGATGTCGTAGAAGGTAATAATATTAGTGGGGTAGGCGTTTACTTTGGAGGAAAAGAAGGACCAAGCAAATTTGAATGGTTGCGTGAGAACAGAGATACAGGGTTTGTATTTCTTTTTATATTTTATTATTTATTTTGCTTTAGTAGAATACAAGGAGAATAGCTTAAATGGTTTTACATTCATGAAAAGTAAATAGTTCTTATTTAGTTAAATTTCTGTTTTTAGCATTTCTATCACCTCTTACTAATATGTTCGACCAATTATGTTGTGTTGACAGAGACTTTGTATCGGTGTTAACTGGCACGGCTGACTATACTTTGTCTAAGGAAGATGTTGGTTCACGATTGGCTTTTGTATATCTTCCTGTAAATCTTGAGGGTTAGTCCACATAACTTTAGTATTTCAAAGTGGCTTTAAGATATTAGCTACTTGTTCTGCAACATGCACACAAGTTCTGTCCTCTAATTAACCCATAATTTATAATTCATGATTCATTTTTAATATTTTTAAACTATAAGCTATTGACTTTGCATTATTTTAATTTAGTTTTCCATTGAACATCTGAAACTACAGGTCAGGAAGGGAAATCTGTTTCAACACTGTCTCCAATAGTTAAGCGAGGTACGTTTATACGACTAATGCTGCTTGGGAATTAGTGTTTGTTCTACGATAAAGAAGACTAAAGACAAATCTTGCTTTGGATAAAAAGTCTTTATAAATTTGGCCTTTAATTGAAAAAAGTATGGTTGAAAACGGGAATGGTTAATAATAAAACTAAATCAGTTGAAGCCAGTGAAATATTAATTTCTAGAGAGCACCAATATAACAGTCAATTTTTATCATCTCTTTTTGGTTAGAGCAGTCTAATAGAACTAAGAGTGAACAAAAATTGCTCAACTATCTAGAGGCTACATGACAATTCAGTTTTATTTTATATTTTAACTATAGTTCAAACCCTTATGCCTAATGAGAATCAGAGTCATTTAATTGCAGCTCCACCAAAAGTTACACACCTGCAGATAATCGGTGATTTAAAGGAGGGAAGTAAGGTTACAGTTACCGCTAATGTAACTGGAGCCACAGAAAGTACTTGCAAAGTTCAGTGGTTCAAAACATTTTCTTCAGTTCTTGATGGTGAGAATGGTCTAGAAGCATTTAGCACATCCAAATGGGCAAAGGTTGGTGGTCTAATCATGAGTGCTTATCCTTAATACATTTATTATTACATGATTTCAGTTGAGAACTTATGTTCCATGTCAGGCATTTCGCATACCTTTAGGAGCTGTTGGTTGCTATATTGTTGCCAAGTTCACTCCTGTGCATGCAGATGGTGAATCTGGTGAACCGGCATACATTATATCAGATAGAGCAGTTGAAAGTAAGTAAATTACTTAACTATATTATGTACCAATGTGTTTCTCAAAGATAAAAAAAAGAATCTGTGTAAAATTGTTCAACACTTTTCTAGAAATGCTTATGATTTTATACGTCATACAACAATTACTAGATTTCTTTTTGTATCGAGGATAATGATGTTACTTTCCACTTTATACAACCATTTATTTTTGACATCTGTTGGTGTAGTATTAATACTTGAGAAGTCTAAAAAATTATGGACCTGGATGCAATGCAGCTTATCGGTTATTTTTTATAGATGTTATATACTTGTTCGATGTGATACCGATGTTTAAATCTTGCGAGTTCGTTCCACTTTTATCACCTAAAAACAATGATCTAACTTTGATGTCAATGTAAAGTAAAGACGCTGTTTAACATTTTTAGTGGTACAAGCTTCTTAACATTATTTGTTCTTTGCAGCTCTTCCCCCAAATTTGAATTTCTTATCCATAACCGGTGACTACTCTGAAGGTGGAATACTGACAGCATCTTATGGGTACATAGGAGGTCATGAAGGAAAGAGTATTTACAATTGGTATCTTCATGAGGTATTTCACTATTCAAAATTTCTACAAGTACACTATCTATCATTGTAACATTGTTTTCTATTCATATTTCATACTTTTATGTCAGTGCTTCTTACCATGTAACTCACCTGCTCACTGCTTATCTGCAGGTTGAGACTGAACCTGGTATGTTGATACCTGAGGTTTCAGGTTCTCTTCAATACAGTGTCACTAAAGATGCTATTGGTAAATTTATCTCCTTTACATGTACTCCATTACGTGATGATGGGATTGTTGGGGAGCCAAGAACTTGCATGGGGCAAGAGAGAGTTCAACCAGGTACTAACATTTGTTCACATTAATTAAATTTCCTTTATACCCAGTCAGGATATGTCACTTGTTTATTTTGTAATAAGACTATAGTGCAAGCTTCCCTCAGAGTACATTCAAATTTATATGGCAATATGGTTGGTGTAGAATCCTATGTATGTAATTCTCCGAAACTTTAATCTAACTTATGTCTTGTAATAATTATTTCTTTTATCAGGAAGCCCTAGATTGCTGTCACTACAAGTAGTTGGGACTGCAGTTGAAGGCACTACATTGCATGTTAACAAACAATATTGGGGTGGCGAAGAGGGAGAGTCTATTTTCCGCTGGTTCAGGGTACATGTTAATTTGGCACTTAATAAAACTTTCTTATTAGACTTCATGGAAATATTAGAGTTGCAATCTTTTTTTTTCACTGCAAGGGGAAAACTTGACTATATGGTTTGTATTATGGGAGAAATAAATCAACCATATAGTCGTAGTATATCAATAAGCTAATTTAGTAATTCTATGTGCAGACTAGCTCAGATGGTATGCAAAAGGAAGTTGCAGATGCTACCACGTCATCATACTTGCTTTCAGTTGATGATATTGGCTACTTTATATCAGTTTCATGTGAGCCTGTGAGAAAAGATTGTGCCCGTGGGCCTATTGTATTATCTGAGCAGATTGGACCAGTACCTCCTGGTATTCTTCATAATTTTCTGTAGCATGACAATGCATTTTCATTCTTTAGTACACAGTTGTTTTAATAAGTTTCTTTGTATGATGTCATAACCGAAGAAGTTCAATGACAGTTATAAAAGCTCTAAATGCTTTATTTTTTAGGCCCACCAACTTGTCAGTCACTCGAGTTTCATGGCTCAATGGTGGAAGGAGAGCGTTTGACATTCATTGCATCTTACAGCGGAGGGTAAGACATTATTCACAAGTTTGTTGAGGGTACAAATTTCATATTAAAGAAATATAAATACAACTTTGTACTTTACTCTTTTCAGGGGGAAAGGAGCTTGCTTCTTTGAATGGTTCAGATTGAAGAATAATGGTTTCAAGGAAAAACTACATTCTGATGGTGAGTTTTTACTTTTTAACTTGTATTTATGTATCAGTTACAACTACAATTGACTACCCTTGTGACTTACTACACAAGTGATGACTATATTCTTAGCAGAGCATTTAGATTTAACTTTAGAGGATGTGGGAGGATGTGTGGAGCTTGTTTATACACCAGTGCGAGATGATGGAGTTAAAGGGAGCCCAAAGAGTATTGTATCTGGTCCGATTGCACCTGGTGAGTAGATTTTGCACTGCCTTAAACTTAACAAGTGATACAGATGCAAAAAAAGTTGGTAATCTTAAAAAATAAAATACATTTGGTTGTTTGTCTGATTGGTCTGAACATGATAAGAGAAAAAAAATGCTTAATGACAATTTCTCTTACTCAAATTTGCTGCTGCTGGTGTTGAAAGACATTGTCAAGACGGCAGATTTTTTAATTCCACTACTCGACCAAATATAATATGTATATTGTTTACAAGCATGTGGTGTACATTGTTCCACTCAGGCATTTTTTTTTTATCACATATCTAATAATTTCTTCTTCAGCTGATCCCGTGGGTTTGGAACTTCAAGTTCCTGATTGTTGCGAGGACAAGATTGTGATTCCCCTGAAAACATACTTTGGTGGACAAGAAGGGGATGGGACGTATATTTGGTACAAAACTCACTCCAAACTTGATGCATCTGCTTTCATGGATGTATCAGATGCTCGTGAGGATGTAACTATATGCGGAAAAACATTGTAAGCTCTGTGGAAATAATTCCACATAATATTTCAACATTAATTTATTTTATTTCATTGTGCATTCCTTTGGCTAATGGGTTTTTTATTTCTTTCTGCAGAACATACACTCCATCACTGGAAGACGTGGATACATATTTAGCTTTGTATTGGATCCCAACTCGTGCAGACGGAAAATTTGGAAAACCATTGGTTTCCATTTGCAACAATCTTGTGATTCCAGGTAGGCTCATGTTCCTCTGTTATGTATTTGTTTACTTATGATACATCTATAACATATTCATGCTATTTGTTTACTTATGATACATCTATGACATATTCATGCTATTTGTTGTGGCAGCTCCTCCTGTAGTTTCCAAAGTTAGCGTAAAGCAATTGTCCTTAAGTACTTATTCTGGTGAAGGAGAATACTTTGGTGGTTATGAAGGATCAAGCATTTTTAGTTGGTACAGAGAAACTATTGAGGGAACAACCGTTACAATTGATGGTGCCAACTCTAAAACATATGAAGTTACAGATGCAGATTACAATTGCAGATTGTTGTTTGGGTAATTGCCTCACCTTTGTTGTTATAACTCTTAATATTCGTGCATACACTTACTTATCGAACTTAAGAAATAGTCAATATAAGAAGGTTTTATATACTGCTCAGAATTTTCTACACATTTATGAAAACTTAATCTGTGCATTTTGAAGGTATACACCAGTTCGTTCTGATTCAGTTGTTGGAGAGCTGAAGCTTTCTGAGCCAACTGATTTGATCTTCCCAGGTATTAATAGCATGTTGTAGTCCTGTTGCTTTTTTACTATTTATATTTTTTTAGTTTCCTTTTTATTGAATTTACTTTTCAATTGAAAATTGCATATATGTGCTGCATTTCAGAGCTTCCAAGAATTGAGATGCTTGCTCTTACTGGTAAATCAGTTGAGGGAGAAGTACTGACTGCTATTGAAGTTATCCCAAAGACTGATGCGCAGCAGAACGTTTGGCAAAAGTATAAGAAACATGTCAGATACCAGTGGTATGGCTCTACACCATAAAACTATATCTAATAGACTGATTTTACATACATTTTTAAACCTTAGCTGAGTTTTACTGAACCATACTGTAAAGAAGTTAACAAAAAATACTCATTTTGAAGCAATACTGTTACAATTTGAGTATTTGCACATGTGTTATTTCCTTTTTCACTTTCTTTATTTTCTGTTTTCTGTATGCTTCTTTTCTTGTTTCTCTTACATTTCACAATATTGAGTACTTACCTTCTTATACTTTGTTAAATGGCAGGTATGTTTCTTCTGAAACGGGAAACAAAGCATTTGAGCCAATACAATCACAAAGCTCTTGCTCTTATAAGCTGCGATTTGATGACATTGGTTGTTGCTTCAAGTGTGAGTGCATTGTAACAGATACATTTGGAAGATCTAGTGAGCCAGCATATGTCGAAACTGTTCCTATCTCCCCAGGTCTATTTCCATTTCAACAGCTCAGTTTAGTTTTATTTTTGTTTTCTACTACTCTTAGTTTATTTCTTCACTGGAATACCTTTTCACATATTATTCAGTAATTTTTTTTTAAGTATTTCTCTTCTCATTTTTACCGTAATACTTTTGTCACATGCTTCACATTTACATCTCCAATCAAATTTTGTTTCTTTTCAGGATTTCCTAAAATAGAGAAACTGGAAATTGAAGGTAAAGGTTTTCATACAAACTTATATGCGGTTCGTGGTAACTATGTTGGAGGAAGAGAGGGTAAGAGTAAAATCCAGTGGTTAAGATCAATGGTTGGTAGTCCAGATTTAATTTCAATTCCAGGTATGTCTGATCATGCATTAGCTAATCAACAGGTTTCCGGTTCGGTACTATAGATGCTTTGTTTTTGAATTGTAGGTGAGACAGGAAGGATGTATGAAGCAAATGTTGATGATGTGGGATACCGTTTGGTTGCTATTTATACTCCAATTAGAGAAGATGGGGTTGAGGGGTGTCCGGTTTCTGCTTCAACTGCACCAATAACTGTTGGTAAGCTTCCGCCACTTCTATTTCCCCCCTATTATCTTTCAAAATTGTAATGGTTCAATGTTTGGTTGTCGTTTTTCTGTTGATTCTTGTGTTGGCAGTTTCTTTAGTTATTGCTAATTTTTTTATTCAATCTTTGATCTTAATTAACAATCTGACTTTATCTATAATTTGCAGAACCAGATGTTCTTAAGGAAGTAAAACAACAGCTGGAACTTGGCTCTGTCAAGTTTGAGGTATGATTTTTTATGATCCTCTTTGTTTACCAAAATTATTTCCATATTTCATGTACTCAACATTTGTCTTTTCAACAGACGTTATGTGACAAGGACAGATCTTCAAAGAAGGTAATTCTTCTTCTTTTGATTAGTCAATGTATTCGGTAATACATGCAAGGAAGGGGCAGCATTGTCCTTTTGTAAATATCGTAACATCTGTTTTCAATTACTATTGTAGGTTAATGGGGTAGGTAGTCTTGAGAGAAGAGTATTGGAAGCTAATAGAAAAAGAGTGAAGGTTGTGAAGCCTGGTTCCAAAACTTCTTTCCCAACAACTGAGATTCGTGGAAGCTATGCCCCTCCGTTCCATGTATGTGGTTTCTTTCACCATATACTATGATGCCATTATTTCAATCATGCAAATATTTGAGTACTAGTACTACGTTTTATTACTCCCTCTGTCCCACAAACTGCAACACTTTCTATTTTGGGTTGTCCAGAAAGATGCATTTCCTGATTTGCAACCTTTACTTGAGAGTTAAATTTGAGATGATTATGAACCTATATAGGTTTACATGACTATCTAACTTTTAACATTTCGGATTATTTGACGTAATGACATACATACTTGAGAATAGAAATGAGTTCTTTCACTTGGAATCAATCAATTTGATTTAGTATATTAAATTTATGATCTATTTTCATGCCATGAACTTGTGTAGGTGGAGACTTTTGGGAATGACCAACATCGACTGAAGATTGTCGTGGATAGTGACAGTGAAGTAGACTTGATGGTTCAAACACGACACCTAAGAGATGTCATTGTACTAGTTATTCGAGGCTTTGCTCAGAAATTCAACAGTACATCCCTCAACTCTCTCCTCAAGATTGAGACATGATCAGTGGTTCAGTCTTTGTATATTTGAGTCTATTTTGATAATTATTTGCTTGGTTTTTTCTCATCATACTTTTTGCCCTTGGTTCTCTGTTAAATACGCCATTGATGCAGTAAAAAACGGTACATAAATGATGCTGCATTTAGTGATGTTTGTTGTAGGATGTACTGTATATGTTTTCTTCCATGCTTTTACTTGTATGACTTTTTTTAGATGGATGTGAATGGCATATGATTGGTTGATGTTTGATAGAAGCTTAATATTGTGTCGAGTGATACAAGGGTTCTTATGTTTTAAGACGAAATGGAATGAATGAATCACTAAAGGCGAATTCGTGAAGAGTAAGGTTACACAGTTGCATGATTTGGGGATACAGGTTTCTGGTTTTTTACTGCTTGCAACTTATTGGTGCTTTTTATCGCATCATAAGACCAGGGTTACAGTTTTCCATCTATATATATCTAATTTGTCTCAACAACTTTGAATTGGCGGAGAAAAACTAAGTCCATGCACCAGTGGGTGTCGGGTGCCAAGCGCCGATTGACCCTTCCCCAAGAACCAGGCTTGGGCGATGTTCATAAAGTATACTTGTCACAGGAGGAAATAGAGGATTGGACTTGAAATATGTTGTCAACTTGCTTTATCTGGAATTGATCGAAGTCATATTAACATCTAGAAATGAGAGTCCCTGTCAAAAAAATTCAACATATCCGGCCTTTTGAATGTCATTTTCCATCAGCTTGACATCAAAGATTCATCCAAATTTATTGAATCTCACTTCAAAAAACTTGATATCATGGTAAATGGTAACCAACTAAACAAGTTTTATGATATTCCTCCGTACACAATAATACGATACAACGTCATTTACAAAGTAGGACGATTCTTAATTGTTTGTCTGTTCGGTCAAAAATTCCATATAAATCTGTTAGAAATTTTATGGATCACAGTAATCTGAGAGTCGTGTAAACAGTATCAGATCGAAGTATTTCGATGGTTCTATCGAAATCTCAAATCGGATAAAACTCAGATTTGAACAGCGAATATGTTTTTGTTGTTATGAAACCAGAACCAAAACGAGAATACATATTGACCAAGAAACCGAATTTCGGTTATAACTGCATAGCAGTTATTATAACCTCCAAAACGGGTTAAATAAACGGGTTAAAATACATGTCCAAAAACCGGGATTTTTTATTTTCTAATGCGTTTTTAACAAAGCACTTTATACCAAATAAAAAATTTTGGGCTGCCGCCCCTTAGACCCTGCTACCAGGGGCTGCCGCCCCTGGAACCCCGCTACCGGGGGCGCTGCCCCCGGACCCCCGTGATTCGAGGCCGATAATCATTATAACGTCACACAAGTGTGCACTCCGCACAAACCCCCGACTTGTTGAACATTTATCATGATTACACATTGGTCAACCAAGTCAATCCATTACACTTAAATCATATTGGTGACGCAATATCACCAACAAAATCTACAAACATGAATGGTTATTTGCATGAACATTCGACGTATGTATGCATGCAGTGATAAAACCTCTAATAGTTTATATGCACTTTGTTTAAAACTCTACAATTAACATATCCTCAGGAGGGTGTTGGGACGTGAAAATTAAAATAAAATTTGCATTTCGTCCCAAAACTTACCTATTCCAATTGTTCCAGTTGTCCCTGTGGTTGACACTTTGTAACCGACCGGTCCTTTGACCAAACCGGGCGTTATGTTTTTTCATTAAGTTTGGTCATGTGCTGGACATGTGAGGGCAAACTGTCCCTTTAAGTCCATAGTAAACCATATGGACGATTTATGTCATTGCCCCAAGCGCAAAGATACCTTGTTAACACCCCAATCCTCTATTTTATACACATCCAAATGTGGCAAAATGGGCGGGCTCGGGCCAGGTTCCAAATAGGCTCGGGCCCGAACAGGCACGAGTCAAACGGACTCATATTATAGCTTTAGAAAAGACTTAAATCTATGAAAAAAATTCCTCAAACCTAACACGTCATTTATATTTAACTAAATATATTATATTTATAATTAAAAAAAAGAAAAAAAAAACAATTGTCATGTTCTCTAATTGGATAAAACATGTGCCCGTTAATATTTATTTATCTTTCAAACATGCCCATTTAAAAAAAAGAAGGCTAAATGCGCTCAAATCTTTTATAATTATCCCATTTTATGATTTTGAACACAACTTGCCACATTTACCCATCACCCACTCTTCATCTCCAACTCTTCATCTCCAACGCTCTGACTGATGTGGGATCACTTGATAAATTATTTCCTACAATATTTGTGTTGTCACCAGGGACGGACCCATGATTTGTAAGAGGATGTTGCACAATTTTTTTTTAATGACCGTGAGTACTAAAGCTGCCCGATATTCTTTATCTAATAAAGAATTTATTAGATAAAATATGTTTTCTCTAATAAATTCTTTATTAGAGAAAACATATTTTATAAAAAATTTGTACTTCGTGACCTAAAATTGGGTGTGGCCCGTGCCACACCCGGCTCCCATGCGGGTCCGTCCCTGGTTGTCACATTTCCTACCCTCATATGATATTATATGTTTTTCGATACTTCTACTACATAACTGATGTACAAATCATATTGTGTATATGGCACATGTTCTATTGGTCACACTGCAGGTTCTGTTGGCAATTTCAAGTCACAAGGGTCCATGGAATTTCTCCGTACATTTTGACACACAATAATACAAAGAAGATGAGTGGTGATGATCGTTTGTGCCACCCTGTCATTTCGTCGAAATTTTCAAGAAGAAGCGAGAGAAATTGATGAATGTTAACTTGACACAAAACTGCTTGAGACTAAATGATAACTCCATAATAATCTATATTGACTGAATTAAGGCGGCCGGGAAAAAGAAATTAATCTAGGTTGCACGGACACGGCCACGGTGTCCGAAACAGACACGACGATATGGCAAAATCTAAAAATATAGGACACGGACATGGCGTGGATATGAGAATTTTTTATATATATATTTTATACAAATATTCAAAAATTTATATTGTATATACATTTTACTAGCTTATAGACCCGTCAAATTGACGGGATTTTTAACGGAATTACTAATTAAGGAGTTACATGTGTGAATAAAGTAAGAAACAACAACGAACGTAAATATATTCCATTTTTTTCGATAAAAGAATAATATGTCAATGATACGATACAATTTCGTTTGTAACTATAAAGAAAATAAACGTGCATGTGCATGTATTATCTCCTACAATTGGTAAACATTGAGAGCAAAGCTATGCGGTCAACGTCAAACACCTAAGTAGTCCATGTTGATTCCATGAACCTATGTTCTTAATTGAAATCTTGAAATCTTAAAAACTTGAATCGTTGTCCATAATCTTCTTCAAACTCTTACCGTGAGAGAATCGGTGCCACCGGAGATCTTGTTAACTTTCTTTCTCATCTCCTTAAAACTTTGTTGGCATTCTTTGTAATAAGTGATAAAGATCTTCCCTGAGTGTTTTATTTTCTTGATGCAAGTGTTCCTATTTGCCTGCATGATGGCCTTCATTCTCATTTAACTGTCATTCAACAAAAGAAGCATCCCCTAAAAGTTTAAGGTGATTACTATCACCATGACTTGTGTTATATAGTACCGCAACAAATGACATGCAAAAGCTTGGAACGACAAAACAACGAAATTTATTAACAGTATTTATTTAAGAAAATAGACAATTAGATTCTAATTATATTATCTTCTCATAAATTATTTTTACTATGAGAGATGCAAATACAAACTATATCAAGTTGAAGCTCCAACACCAAAGCAATATCAAGACTACCTTCATCCATAAGAATAAAAATTTAATGAATGATCATATATCAATGTTTAAAAAACATATTTCTCAATGCTTGAACTTTTGGTGGGGAACTAACAATGAAGCTGCAATTGGTAAATGGATCAGTCAAACAAAAATATAAGAAATGTTCAATTTCCTATTACTTTGACTTATTTTAGTTGAATTATTTATTACTGTAAGTTTTTCAGGTCCCCCGTTAATCCATTTATGAGTAAGTGACTTGAATTACACCATCTAAAGTAATAACATCATGAAAATTTTAGAATCACAAGCTTTACCTCATTTGCAATCATTTTGTATCCTACATCAAACATCATGGTTTTGCACCTGATCTTACATCCTATAATTTGTTGGTTTTGCACATGAGCTTACATCTTTTGTAGAATACTAATAAGTCTGTGCAGGCATTTACCCTTCTTCAGATTTTGTTGGTTTGCACCAGACCTTACACCCCATAATTTGACAATTCAACCAACCGAACAATGCTTGAAGTGAAACCTCACATCTGAAACATTAGGTAGAAATTTGATGTCAGAGTTTAAACATTTGCCAAGAAAAATCATCTATTAATTGAAAGTTTTTACAGTGTATGAATATACGCAATCTTTAACACCTTCTAAATAAGCAATTCCAAATACGAATATAGTATATTTGGGTATCTACCTTTTAATTTAAACGTAGTTACATATTCATGTAACGATATGCAACTATATTGGCTCGATTCTCGAAATATTTGCAGCAACCAAATTACCCCTTTAAACAAAAGCAACCATACAGCCCTAAACACCAGTAGCCAAACACCCTTTTAGACATCATTAACCAAAGACAACAGTAACCAAACACCCCTTTGGAAAGTAGTTACTAAACCCCACTTTAGATAGCAGTAGCCCAACACCCCTTTTAGACAGCAAAAACCAATAGAATAGTATAAAATAGTAGCAGTCTTTGGACTTGTTATGTAATTATAGTGATCCACTTACTTCATAACAGCCTAACTGACATGCTCGGGGAATAAAGAACCTTATAAACTACTTGTGACCCGAACCTGTTATACCCATCTTGCACCATCTACTTATGCTATAAAGCGTTTTTTATTATAACCGTGTTGTTCGGTTATTCATGTATTAGTATCCACGTGTGACATCTGTTTAGAAATTACATAAAGAACACGAAGAAAAGTACTTTCAAACATTTCACGACATATGTAATATTGCAGAATTCTGGACTCTTTAAGTAATTTCACAAACATGCTGAACAACATAAACACATTAACAGATTACAGGTATTACCCATTATGAAAGAAAGTGTTTGAGGTCACACCAAATCCAACATGGTATCACCCACTATGTAAGTTTTTTTTTGACCCATTAAACAGATTACTGGACCGCGCATTCCAATTTCTAAGTTATGCTATCTGATAACCATGCTGGTTATGGCAATCTCTAAGTAATTTGATCCTAACTGGCCAAATAGCATGAAAAAAGGAAGTGACTAAAAACTTTGATAATTTAAGATCGGCGTATGAAGACAAAAGAGAGTAAATTCATAAAGAGTAATATACATGGATTGATAGAAGTTTCAAGTTTCATGAAGTTGACTTACCAAAATAACCAATCATCAGCGGTAGGATTTTGGTTATGGCTTGAGAAGTCTTCATAATAGGACGGTTACTCTGAAAATTTAGTGTAAAAGACGCGTAAGAAAAAGAGAGTATCATTACATCATCCATATGCCAATTTGCATATCAACTTAGCATATAGAACTGCTGAATGTTTAGCTTTATTCAATTACCGTATAAGTAAAATATACTAAAAGACTAACATGTGGTTGTGATGATTGCATGATCTGGATGGATATGTACTGAGAAACCACAAGGAGATACAAAATCCATGTTTCCAGTCAAGATTCATTGTAAAATATCATATTGAGAAGCTAAAAGTACCAAAAAAGATTATTAGCTTGGACAAAAAAGGTCATAGATGCTATGAAAAATCAACACTTTGATAGCTTTTATGCCAAAAGCATACTCCAAAATGAATGTCATACTCAGCATGGAAGGGTTATTTCTAATAGATCATGAATAAAAATGGGAACTTTACCATAGTTAATTGGGCGATGGCTAGACAAAGGGTCTTCTAAGCGCACATTACTCGATGGATTGTAGGCTGGTAGTACCGTGGTGATTAAGCATATTTTCAAGAGGAGCACACCCTGTCATTTAACACCATTTCAGTTAATAGTTGGTATATGAATCATGATAGTTATGCAATAAAAAACATTTCTTACAAATTTATGCATTAAGCTTACCCAAATACCGCTTAAGTAGTATTGCCCTATTATGCAAGGCCTGTATAAAGTTGAATGTCATATCGGTCAATAGTATTATCAAACCTCAAACTCCTATAAGTAATGACAACTCCTATAAGTAATGACAAAATCATAAACATTTAGAAACCTGCGAACAGCAAGACCTCTAAGAAGCTTGTAAGTTAAAACTCAGCAGCTTCGACACTGTTTTCACGTAACTTAAATCGCTTCTAAGTCAACTTCCTTATTCTCCTTCACTCACCTGCAAATAGAAGAAGGTTCAATACGCATTAAACATTGACCGATAATTTGAGCAATTGGAACCTGTAACGCTAATAAACGTTTTAACTTACTTTTCTCAGCTATCATTGTTGGGCAGTTGATGACGTGTAGAACTCAGCAAGGGTACCATAACACAGGTTCACTTGATTAAAGAAATCAACAGCTGGAGAAAACAAAAAGCGCTCAATCACATACAATTCAGCTATGAGATACTAAAACTCGACAACATAGATTTCATATGCTAATTTCCAAATTATAAACATCAACGATCGGTCCAAAAATTACCTTGTGACAGGTCAACATCAGGTCACCGCTAACTACAAAGCGGTCTTAAAAGTTAACCTTGCGATATGCAACGGTCTTAAAAGTACCACAAAGATCACACCTTGCGATATGCAAGGGTCTTAAAAGTGACCCATTACCTTGTGACAGGTTAACATCAGGTCACCGCTAACTACAATAGAAGCAAACAAATATATTACCTTGTGTAGCAACCAATGGAATACCCTTGAGCACGTAAAATATTTGAAACAAATGCAGCGGCCGAGCCTTCTCCTTTAGTTCCAGCAATCTCAATGGCCTTGAACAGTCACAACCTAAAATGCATACAAAATAGATGAATGATTAAAGCTTCAAATAACTACGAAATTCAAAACCAAACCAAATACATGAAAAGAGTATATGAGCG
The DNA here is from genome assembly GCA_014162995.1 of Artemisia annua. NCBI lineage: Eukaryota > Viridiplantae > Streptophyta > Magnoliopsida > Asterales > Asteraceae > Artemisia > Artemisia annua. The sequence continues at coordinate 17,781 of LBNU01030508.1, forward strand.
TGATTACATAAGTCATGCACATGATTAATTTCCTCGAATTTTTTTCTAGAGTTCTGGTAAAACACAATTAAATATGAACATAACCAATTTATAATTGAATCAAAACCAAATAATTGCAATATGTGAACTAATAATTCGAAACCCTAATATTATAATTATATCAGTACTTACCAATTCTTCTACGTTGACACCATGGAAATCACTCGCGTTGTGTATAAACTGCCAACATCGTCATCGTAACAACCTGTAAAGGAAACAAAAGTCAAATTAATTTGTGGGATAAATCATAGAGAGGAAGATATATTTGAATCGTAAAGAGGAAGATTGAAGAGGAAGATTGATTTGAAACTGATATCATGATTTTAATTGATGGTATGATTAATGGTGATTGAATATGTTTAATGGTGATTCAAAGTTAACAAAAATAGATGGGTTTGGAGCGTGTAAAATAACACGGAAAGGTTATAATTATGCTTGTGCTTAGAGGTGTTGTACCAATTAGCAGCATTAATTATTTATCGACCAATAGGAACAAAGACACATCAGCGCATTAATGATTTATCGTGCTTTAGGGGCTTGTAAATTATTCTGTTTTATTAGATTTAATAGATATCTGTTATTGTGCATTTTTATTTTCAATTCCAAGCAATCAGTAGTGTAAAAATCAGTCCAATTCTTATTCTGGTTACCATTCAAATTCACTCTTCCCAAAAACGTTTTTCCAAATACAATTTCAACCTCGTTGGGACTTTAACGACCCGGGGAAACACTGTACTCTCCAGGATTTCATTGCATCTGGTCTTAAGCTTTCAGGGTTTATTTGTTACGGTTAGCCATTCACAAGTGGCTAGCTTGTGTGACAATACCTATTGGTTCTGAGACCAGTCAAAATTTGGCGCCGCTGCCGGGGAGGTTGTTGCGTGTTTTAAAAACGTTTAGGTTTAGTGGTTTTCAAAACCCTCCTTGTACAAATCACATCACCTTGTAAATTTTTTGTAAAAATCTCAATCGTATCAGAAAAAAAGTCATTAACACTTTTCCTAAAGTGTTAACAACACCAAAAAAAAATCATAAACAACAAAACAAATCGTGAAGTTAAATTACTTCGATTCTTTAAGATTACAACCTATACAGTTGGAATACGGAGGTTCTGACATTAAATTGCGAACCGAAGAGAGATCCCGTAATACCAATAGAAGCCAAACAAAATATTACGTTAGTAGGAAC
>LBNU01030508.1:22114-48558 GCA_014162995.1 Artemisia annua
CTAACTCTTCCAAATACTCTCTATAGTACGACATTTTCCTCAACCATGCCAGAATCCGGTCTCTCTACCATGGTGCACAGTTCGCATAAGAACTATATTCATCAAAAAATTCCCAGCCATACTCAAGTATAACTTCATTATACAGGAGCTCGTGTGATAAAACCTTTGACCACTCCTGTTCCGGTGTTAAACCATCCATTGTTATGTATGTTTTGTGAGAATTGGCAATCGGGTTTTGTGAGAATGTATGTGTGTTTTGCCGAGTTAAGGATTATTCGGTATATATAAAGTAAAAAATTGGCGGGATAAAGGTAAAATGTGGTGGGAAAAGATTCCGGCGACATGTCTTCGGTAAAAAATAGGCGGGAAAAAACCCCGCCCAATTATTCGCTATTATTCACAAGCGCGGGGAGTCAAAAAGTAGCCTAAATAAGTCCCGACGTCATGTCGTCGGGACAATAACAATAATAACGGAATCAAACGCTAATCACAATAATTTTTCTATATTATAACTTCCCGACGCCAAGACGTCGGCAAAATCTTGGCGTGGCAAATTCCAGCCCAAGTTTTCCCAATTATTGAAGAAATCAAATTTGACCAAGAAAATTCCAACGATATGATGTCGGGATTTTAAAATCCAAAAAATTCAACGCAAGATTGGCTCGGTCAAGTGTGTTTTTTGTCGTGTAGCGTAAAATGCTGATGCTCTTGGTGTCGTCGGGATTTGTTTCGTCGCCAGTTCTCCTTATTCTAGTAGTGATAATATGAACTTATCTTATTATCTCATTTGTTGCAGGGATGTAGCCAGAAATTTGTATTATGGGGGGATCAAAATATTTTTTTCGGTAGTGTCATACAATTCTTTGTTTTAAAAGCTAGATTAAACTTTGAATCGTTCGATGGGTTCAATGATAATTTAATAAAGATGAGAGTGCGAAAGACCCAACCCTTTTTCAAATTTCAATTATGTTCACGTACTTAAATATTAGAAGGATAGCTAAAGATCGAGCTGAGACATGTTTATCAAACAATTTAGCATGCAATCGCGAGGCAAACATGACAATCGACTACACTAAAAAGTCAAAAAAATGATGAATATTAGATACACGTTTTTATTTTTTATTTTATAGTAGCCATGCATGCATGATGTATCAGAGGAATAATGTGTAATGTCATATTTTCAATAGCAAACTTGCATATATAAGTTAAAGCTATTGTAAAATTTGAAATAGCTCAAATTCTTCATAAAACAAAATCAATATGGCAGACGTAAGTGCACTACCAACTTTTAAACTAGCTGGAAAAATTGCAATAATCACTGGCGGAGCAAGCGGAATCGGAGAAGCAACGGCTCGTCTCTTTGCCTCCAATGGCGCATTTGTCGTTATCGCAGACATTCAAGACGAATTAGGAGAAAATGTAGCTAATTCAATCGGAAAGCAACACTGCGCGTACTTCCACAGCGACATCACCGACGAACAACAAGTCATTGCACTCGTCGATTTTACTGTCAAAACATACGGTCGACTTGATATAATGTTCAGCAATGCAGGAATCGTGAGCAATTCTGATCAAACCGTACTAGATCTCAACCTAACGCTATTTGATAAACTCTTTGCTATTAACGCGCGTGGAACAGCTGTGTGTGTGAAGCACGCGGCACGTGCTATGGTGGAGCAAGGCATCAGAGGTTGTATTATTTGTACGGCGAGTGCTGCCGCATCGAAAGGATATAGCATGCATACGGATTACATAATGTCGAAGCACGCAGTGTTGGGATTGGTGCGTTCAGCAAGTAAGCAATTAGGTGCGTACGGAATAAGAGTTAACTGTGTATCGCCATCGGCAGTGGTGACGCCATTATTGTCGAAGATAGGGGTGTCATTGCCGGAGGATACGAAGAAGATGATGAATGCATATAAAGGGTTATCGAGTTTGAAAGGAATTGAATTGAGTGTGGATCATGTAGCAGAAGCTGTGTTGTTTCTAGCATCGGATATTGATGAAATTTCCGGATGCAGATGATTTTGTTAGGTACAATCCTTGATATGGATATATAGTACTTACATGCCGGTGGCTATATGATGCAGCAAGAATTTACTGTATTAGTTAATCAGTTCTAGAAGTCAATGTGGTTTGTATCTTAAGTTCTAGTAGTCTAAGAATCGGTTTAAAATAAATAAGAATCTGTTGGTCTCTTTTTGTCTATGAATTGACCTCATTTCAACAATGGAAGGCAGACAACAAGTTTTCTTATCTTTGTAATAAGCTTTTAAGCTTGATTATCTTATATACTTAAATCACTTTGTAAATTTAATGTGCAAGAGAAATGGTGTACAAAAGAATGTACGGTACAACGTGTTTCAGGCCATCTCTAAAAGGTATGTCAAATCAAATATCATTATTGAACAACCATATGAATTGGTAGAAGAGTGTCTTAAAACAAATTATTACGCAACCAAAACAATTACGGAAGCTCTAATTCCTCTACTTCAACTTTCTAAATCTCCAAGAATCGTCAACTTGAGCTCGATGTATGGAGACCTATAAGTAAGTAACTCATACATGATTTAAAGAAAAACAAAAAACATATATAATGAACTTCCTAAATTTCATTTTCTTGCTTTGCAGTGGTTTCGCAATGAAAAATTAAAAGATGAGTTACAAGATATTGAGAAGTTAACAAAAGAAAGGATCGACCAGATTATCCAATGGTTTTTAATGGATTTTAAGGCTGCTAAGTTGCATGAGAATGGGTGGCCACTAACAATGTCTGCTTATAAACTTTCAAAAGCTGCCCTTAATGCATACACAAGACTAACGACAAAAAAGTTTTCAAATATCATTGTAAACTGTGTGCACCCAGGGTATGTTGTAATAGATATGACCAGGGCCGTCCCATGAATTAATGAATTTTTTGAGGGCCCTGTACGAAATCTCATAATGAGGCATTTCGAGAAGTAATATTATATATAAAGAGTCACCGTTTATAAGACATGATGCAATTAGTTATCTAAGTGTTCTAACATATTACTCCTTTAAGATATTTTCTCATTTAAATACGTTTTTTCTTCTTGAAAAATATGTGTACACATGCATATAATTATTAACGAGACAAATTTTGAGGCCCCTTAAAATTTTGGGGCCCTGAGCGGTCGCTCACCTTGCACACCCTCAAAGACGGCCCTGGATATGACATCTCAAACTGGATTTATCATAGTGGAAGAAGGCGCTAAAGGTCCAGTAATGGCTACTTTGTTGCCGAATGATGGACCTTTCGGTGTCTACTTTGATGCAACGAATTTCATCAACATATTTGATATTAAAAGAATGAATGCATTGCAATAGTGTATTACTTTATGTATGTTCTTTTGCATTTGAATTAAAGCATTCTATGCTTGTGATGCTAAGAGGGGAGGGAGTCATAACGCCTAGAGGGCGTTAATCCTACATGTCAATACACAAACGCACGTTATGTCGTTATACCCATTTCCTACAAGCCCATGTTGCCCCAGCGTTGTAACGCAAGTTACTTTGCCAACGGGCTTTGTAACGTGACATGATACAAAAAAAAAAATTACAAACATCCCCTCTACAATATAACCGTTGGGCCTAAGTGAAAAAGAAAAAAAAAAAACATTTTTGAAAGTTACCGTTTGAATATAACGGTTGAATTTTTCAAAATTAAGTTTTTCCACACCCTTATAAATACAACTATTATACTAATGTTATTCACACAAAAAAACATAAAAAAAAAATGAAAAAACAACCAATGGCTTGCAACAAACTACCTCATACCGTCGAACAAATTCAAGAATATGTCCGAAAACAAGCCGAGATAGACGACACGGCTCGACAAGAGGCTATTGTCGAACTTATTAACAAGTTTGAGCACGCAAAGGCACTCAAACAACAACTGAGAACACAATACCATGAGTGCAATCACATTTCTGACGACAGAAAATTTGTGATTAACGATTTCTTGTATGCTGAATTTCGCAAAGATCATGTCGTTGTTGAGAAATTGAGGAGCTGTGTGAGTGAGATACATGCCCAAAAAACAAACAAGATACGTTGGAGTTACGAAGAAAATGTGGAAGCTGCTATGGTTGAGCAACAACAACAGAAAGGTGCATCAAGTTCATCTGCACCAAGAGGTGTTGATGATAGTGGCTGGAACTCTGACAAAGAGCGTGACCTGAGCAGGATGGAAGCTGAGTTAGAAGCAGAGAGGTTGGCGAGCTTTGATCCTTACGACGACGGTTACGACTCAAACAACTCTCAGACTTGGGATCACCCGGACTACAACTGAAGCTAGGTTTATGTGATGTTTTAATTTAGTATCGTTTTTAATTTATGTGATGCTTTAATCTAGGTTTATGTGATGTTTATGTAACATTTTAGTATTTCTGTTAAATAAATTTATTCCTAAAAGAAACATTACAATACGATACGTGAAACAAGACATACGACACAAATAACAGATACGATACGGGAAACTAGACATACAACACAAGTAACAAATACGATACGAGAAACAAGACATTATATTTCGGCCCATCTGTGGTTGTTTCTCAAAACATCCCAGACGTGAACATACTTGAAGCTATTCCCATCATAGCGATCTTTAAAAGTTCGCATTGCATTCGTGAGACAAACACTGTGATCGTCAGCGGTTGTTTGCCGCAAGTGTTTGTAAATACCATTGAATACAATACATTCACTGTTGATTCTGCCCCATTTACTCGACACCATATCTTTGTTTCGATTGGGACCGCCAGAAAGATTGTTGAAAATGATAACAACCCGGTTCCAAAAAGAGTATGCATCGTGTAGGTAAGGATCTTCATGAACTGCAACCTAAGATTGAGCTAGCAAGAGTTCTTCTTCTACTGACCAACGATTAGTCATTTCGAATGTTTGAAGTTTGAAAAAAACTTGTAAATTGGTATGCTATTTATAGCCGTCAAAAAGAATAGGAGCAGGATAAATATTTGAAATTCAAATTCAAACAGGAGCGGGATAATATTTAAAATTCAAATTCAAATATGAGCGGGATAAATATTTAAATTTCAAATTCAAATATGAGCGAGATATATATTTAATAATATAGTGTTTGAATGTTTAATTAATGAAATTGTTGAGGGTGAAATTTGTAAATTTGTAAAAAGTGGTGTTATTTGGTGTTATGATTTCCTGATGTTTTTTGATGTTATGTTATTTGGTGCTGAGATGATGTGGCGCTGACGTGGCATGGTGTTATTTCCCTTAACATGTTATGACTCCCCATACTCTAATATCAGCTAGAGTTCTATAACACACATCTTGCAAACATTTGGGCCTACCCCCTTAAAACTAAACAGAAGTGGGCCCGATCCAGCCCGATATCACATTTCGGTTATTTCACATTTATGCGATTTAATTACTGTCGTAGTTATTATTGTGGTCCTTTGAAACATCATAATACTGTACACGATTTCACTTTGTCACGGACAAAAAGTTAGCAAAATAAAAAGTAGCTATATATAGTCATCTAGACATATGTATAAATTATAGTTTGTATGCCTTTGTCGTAAAAACATAAACACATGTGCATGCATTTTTTCACACAAAATACAAAGACGATAAGGCCTTTGTCAACATTGTCAGTGTCGATGACAATAAAGAAGAATCCAAGAGAAGATGGCTAACTTGACACAACATTGTTTGAAGTCCAATGATAACAAGAATATAAAGAAGAAAGAATTAAAAAAATCGATCATCTTAGCAAATATGTAACGCCAATTTCAGCATCTAACCACTTTGAACACGCCGACGAAGAATATGTAACGGCGATTTCAGCATGTACCCGAACTTTTGTAGATATACAGTCCCCCACCTTCTTTGTTTTAGTGTGCGAAAATGTATGGAGAGAATTGTTAAAATGGTACAGAACACAGTCAATAATCACCCAACCAACCACCCCTTGGTGATAACTTTATATTATAACAATATACACAGTAGATTAGTCCCCAACACGAGTGCTAACCAAAACAATTACAAAGAAAGGTTGTTGTCCCTCTAATAGGTGCAACAACAGATTACAAGAACTCACACTCTACCAGATCTATTAACCAAACCAAACTGAAGATCAAGATGATCTACTTACAACAAAACTACCTAGAAACCCTTAAAACCCAGATGATGATGAAGATGATTATGAGAGATTTGTGATAAGACTGCGTAGAGATAATATGAAACCCTAGCTGAGATGAGATCTTATATAGCCAAGGACATTACACTTTAAACCCTGCACAAACAAAACTTACATACACAGCTCAAAGTTATGAAGTTAGAAAACTAGTTATAAACAATTTACATAACAACCCCCTGAAGGTTCAGCTGTTTGTTAAAGTGAAAGTGAACTTCCAACACCCCCTCTCAAACTGATGAACCTGCAAAAAGATTAATCATGCCAAGCTTTCTAACCATAACACCATGTTGTACAGAACCAAGTGCTTTAGTCAAAACATCAGCAGTTTGACTTTTTGAGTCAACCTTAACAGTTTTAATCAACCCAGATGCAACCTTCTCTCTAACCAAATGAACATCAATATCAAAATGCTTTGTTTTCTCATGCATTACAGGATTAGCAGCAATCTGAATTGCAGCTTTGTTATCACAAAATAACTCAACTGGCAACAGATTATCTGTTATACCCAACTCATTTAAAACTTTAAGAACCCACATAACTTCACAAGTAGTAGAGGCCATAGACCTATACTCAGCCTCAGCTGAAGACTTAGATAGAGTAGCTTGTTTCTTACTCTTCCAAGAAACCAAACAACCATTAACAAAAACACAATAACCAGATATAGACTTTCTTGTCACTGGACACTTAGCCCAATCAGAGTCAGAATAAGCAACCACTTTAAAATTTTCATTATTCTTACTAAAGTGCAGGCCATTTCCAGGTGCAAGCTTAAGATACTTTAAGACTCTCAAACCAACATCAAAATGAGATTGCAAAGGACTATGCATATGCTGACTTAAACAATGTACAGCATATGAAATATCAGGCCTAGTCATAGTAAGATAAATCAATTTACCAACAAGCTTTTGATAACTTGTAACATTTTTTAAGTACTTATCATCTTCTGTTTCTTTATGATTCAACACTATATTTTCTGGCAAAGGAGTTAACACAGGTCTACAACCAAGGAGACCATAATCATTTAAGAGCTCAAGACAATATTTCCTTTGGTTTAAACAAAGACCTTTTTCACTTTTTAAAACTTCAATACCAAGAAAATATTTTAATTCTCCCAAATCCTTTATCTTAAACTTGTTACTGAGAAAAGATTTGAAATTCTCAATTTCACTTTCACTGTTACCAGTGATCACCAGATCATCAACATAAACAAGCAAGTACATAACATCATCACCTTTGGTTTTAATAAAAAGAGAGTAATCATTTTTAGATTGTTCAAAACCAGCTTCAAACAATGCTTCAGACAACTTCAAATTCCATTGTCTAGGAGCCTGTTTTAAACCATAAAGAGATTTTTTCAATCTGCAAACCTTTTTACTATCTTTTAAAACATAACCAGGAGGTGGTAACATATAGACTTCTTCTTTTAAATCACCATATAAGAAAGCATTATTAACATCCATTTGAAAAATTTTCCAATTCCTTTGAACTGCCACACTAAGCAAACATCTAACAGTCCCCATTTTTACTACAGGACTAAAGGTTTCATCATAATCAAAACCTTCCTTTTGATTATAACCCTTAGCAACAACTCTAGCTTTATATCTTTCAATTTCACCATTAGATTTATACTTAATCTTCCAAACCCACTTAGAACCTATGGGAACTCTACCATCAGGAAGATCAACTTCCTCCCAAGTATCATTCTCATGTAAGGCAAACATTTCATCATTCATGGCACCTTTCCAATTAACATTTTTAGAAGCCTCTTCATAAGAAGAAGGTTCAAAAGACTTGTTCAGATTAGAAACAAAACAACAATTTTCAGCATTCAACCTAGTGTGATTAGCATACTTATTCAGACCATACTTCAGTTTAGATTCAAGCACATAATCATTTAACCTAGCAGGTAATTTAGAAGATCTACTAGATCTTCTCTGGCTAGTAGTTCCTTCCTCTGTTTGGCTTAAAGACTCATTTTGAAAACTATTTTGAAAACTGGGTACATCTATTTCAGGAACTGCATTTCCCTCAGAATTCAAATTTTCATCTAAAGGAGTTGCAGTACTCAAATCAACTGATTGATGTGGACTCACATTTTGATGTATCTGTTCTAAATGATCCACTACCCTATCAGATTGACTGGAACTACCTTCTCTACCAACAAATGTTACTTCATTATTAACTTCATGCAAGTTTTCATCATTGGGAGAGGGACTAGGAGTTTTGGTTTTTGACTCAATATTATCAAAGAAATTCAAAGTATTTACTTCAACATTAAACTCAAAAGAATCACTTTGTTTCATTTTATAAGGAAAAATAGTCTCATAAAATTTGACATCTCTAGAGTATAAAACAGATCTATTTTCCAGACTTAACAACTTATAAGCTTTCTTTCCAGTTGCATAACCAAGTAAAACACATTTCTCAGATTTTTCAGAAAACTTATCAGATTGCTTTAAAATAGTAGCATAACAAAGACACCCAAAACTCCTAAGATGTACCAGACTAGGTTCTCTACCATAAACCAAAGAAAAAGGAGATTTGCCATTTAAAACAGAGGAAGGCAACCTGTTAATCAAATAAGTAGCAGTTAAAACACAATCAGGCCAAAAAACAAGAGGAATCCCCCCCTGAAACATAAGGCTTCTAGCTACATTAAGTAGATGCCTATGTTTCCTTTCAGCAATCCCATTCTGTTGAGGAGTATATGCAACACTGGTTTGATGAATAATACCCATAGTGTCAAAAAAATCACCCATTCTATTATTAACAAACTCAGTACCATTATCAGATCTAACAATCTTAATTTTCTTATTAAACTGTGTCAAAACCATTTTGAAAAAACTTTGAAACATTTCAAAAACTTCATGTTTCCCTTTCAACATATACACCCAAACAGATCTGCTAAAATCATCCACAATGGTCAAAAAGTATCTGAAACCTTCCCTGCTAACCACCTTATAAGGCCCCCACACATCTAAATGAATGAGGTCACCAAAAACAGAGGTTTTATGTTCACTTAAAGGAAAAGGGTCCCTAGTCTGTTTAGCCTTATGGCAAACATCACAGGGTGCACCATGATCAATATTAGTCAATTTTAAAGATCCTTTTAACAGTTTTAAAACTTGATTAGCAGGGTGTCCCAACCTACTGTGCCAAACATCTTTAGATACAAAACAATTAAAGAACTTGTTAGTGCAAATATTACGATATTTAATCTATACGGTCTCGTTTGTTTTGATTGATGACAAACGTATAACTTGATACATAACGTAAAATGTACAAGTTACTTGTAATCATATTTTGTCTCAACAAACATTCAACACCTCTCAACGTCTCGAGTCATCGTATGCTACAACACAGGTTCGTACATGTTTGTNTTAACCACCTTATAAGGCCCCCACACATCTAAATGAATGAGGTCACCAAAAACAGAGGTTTTATGTTCACTTAGAGGAAAAGGGTCCCTAGTCTGTTTAGCCTTATGGCAAACATCACAGGGTGCACCATGATCAATATTAGTCAATTTTAAAGATCCTTTTAACAGTTTTAAAACTTGATTAGCAGGGTGTCCCAACCTACTATGCCAAACATCTTTAGATACAAAACAATTAAAGAACTCACTTTTAATCACACAGGCAGAAGACACTTTAGATTTATCAAACAAGTAAAGACCACCAGACTCACTACCAGTCCCCAGCACCCTCTGCTGAGTCAAATCCTGGATGTAACAATTAGTCTCATCAAAACCAACCCTCAACTTGCTATCTTTAATCAACTTATTAACAGACATAAGACTAACACAGTATTCAGGGACAACCAAAACATCAAATAGAATCACATTATCATTCAGTTTGAGATTACCAACATGAGTAACTTTAGCTAAAGTACCATTAGGATGTCCCACAGTGATATTTAAATCAGAAATATCTACCAAATTATGCATATTAATAGTACTATTAGTTAAATGTTGATTAGCCCCAGAGTCAATTATCCATCCCAAATGGTAATTAACTCCATCCAACTTAACATTAGCACCAAAAAACTTATAAAAATGTTGATTAAAGAACACACTACAGTTAAAGAAAGAACAAGAATTACTACCTGCCATATTGGCATGAGCAGAAGTTCCAGGTTTATCATTCAACAGGCTTAAGAGCTTCATCACCTGATCATTACTAAGAGACATACTACCAGTAGCATTCTTAGAACAATTATTAACCACAGAAGCACTCTTAACATCATTGTTTTTATTAAAAACATTAGCAGGTTTTAGATTTGGATTCCTTTTAAAACCAGGTGGATAACCAATGATTTCAAAACATCTTTCAATAGTATGCCCTTTCAAACCACAATGAGTACAAAGTAAACTATCATAATTTCCTCTGTTATTAGAAGCAGAATTATTACCATTAGTATTTCTTCTCCAATTAGTGTTCTTATTATCATAAGTCTTAGAAACAAAAGCAGAAACTTGAGATTTATCAGATTTAACAGTTGTGGTTGGAACCCCTCTATGGGATTCTTCCCTTGACACAATCACAAAAGCATCTTTGACTTCAGGAAGACTTTCCTTTGTCAAAAGAGTACTTCTTATGGGTTGATAAATGTCATCAAGACCCATAAGGAATTGCATCAATTTTAACAACTTACCATGATCAACAAGTTCTTGTCTAGCCTCACAAGTACAATCAGGCAACTTAGTAAGAATATCAAACTCTCTCCANCTCACAACAGATGCACACATTAGAGTCATTAGGATGAAGCAGAGGTTACTCTGATCAAACTACTAATCATAATAGCATAATAACAGAACAAAACAGAGCAAACAAACAAGACAAAACCACACAAAGACAACTAACAACTAAAAACAACCACAGAAGAACACTAACAGAACAACTAAAACAAAACTAAACAACAAAGAACAGACAAATAACCAAACAAACCAACAAAACAAAACTCACACCCAGAGTTAACTTGGCTCAAGCCAGCAGACTGTGAATGGCCAGAGCAGGTTTCCGTACCAATCAAAGTTGGCAGGTCAAGATGTTAGCTAAACCGTTTGCGCCCACTAAACTAAAAACCAGTTAACCCTAAGAGAAAAAAGAATGACTTACAGTGCAAAAGCAGCGGAGATACCACAACAACTACTCTAGATTCACTTAGTCTAGAGTAATTGAACCAAGACTTAGCCCAGAAACCACAGATCCCCAAAACCCCAAAAAAGCAATTAGGGTTTCCAAGAATCGACCAAGAATCAACAATCACTTGTTAATTCTTCAAGAAACCAATACCAGAACCTTTCAATCGATCAAAAACACAAAAACCCCAAATTCTAGGGTTTCAAGAAAAAACCCTAAAATTCAATCGAGCCCTAAACCAACCAAGAATCACCAAGAGATCAACTAATTACCAACCTAGAGCTCTGATACCATGTTAAAATGGTACAGAACACAGTCAATAATCACCCAACCAACCACCCCTTGGTGATAACTTTATATTATAACAATATACACAGTAGATTAGTCCCCAACACGAGTGCTAACCAAAACAATTACAAAGAAAGGTTGTTGTCCCTCTAATAGGTGCAACAACAGATTACAAGAACTCACACTCTACCAGATCTATTAACCAAACCAAACTGAAGATCAAGATGATCTACTTACAACAAAACTACCCAGAAACCCTTAAAACCCAGATGATGATGAAGATGATTATGAGAGATTTGTGATAAGACTGCGTAGAGATAATATGAAACCCTAGCTGAGATGAGATCTTATATAGCCAAGGACATTACACTTTAAACCCTGCACAAACAAAACTTACATACACAGCTCAAAGTTATGAAGTTAGAAAACTAGTTATAAACAATTTACACAACAACCCCCTGAAGGTTCAGTTGTTTGTCAAAGTGAAAGTAAACTTCCAACAAGAATCACATGGACTATTGAGAGATGCCAACGCACACATGCTGATAGTGCAGAAGGCCCGTGTGACCAATTCAACCAGAAGTTTTTTATCCTTTCATTTTACTCTTCAAAGATACAACATATTACACATCATTGAACGAATAAGCAAAAAGGTTACATGCATTTTGCACATCATGCATCAATTTAGCATATGAACACTATCGTTTTGTAATCATGGAGTGGAGTGTAGTCGACCGTCTCAACCCATCCTCTAGTCTATTACATAAACATATTATGTATCTATATGTCTTTATCATTATATATATGATGCTTGTAATGCCAATCTTTACGAAACATGTGCTGCAAGCTACATTACTACACAATATTAACTTCTGAAAACTAGTATAGAATGGATGAATTGGTTGAACATTACTCCCTCTATCCCATATTAATTGTCCACTTTCATAATGCACAAAGTTTTAGGAGATTTCACTAACTAAACTCTCCACCAATCAAATATTAATTTTACCCACTAAACTCTCCACCAATCAAATATTAATTTTACCCACAAATGGACACTTAATTTGGGACATCCAAAGATTCTATTGTGGACACTTAATATGGGACGGAGGGAGTATAACATAATATTTACTTATGAAAAGCAGCATAGAATAGAGAAATTGGTTGATTCATTAATTGCAGTATTTTATTAGGCAAACATCGGAATTCAAATGAATACATACGAAAATAAAACATCTTTCCTTACACAACCTAATAATAGAATGATTTAATTTAATACCCAATCCGTTGTAAAGAATGGCGCTATGTTCGTTTTATTGAAGAAGACACCGGAAGGTCCATCATCCGGTAATAAAGCAGCCATAACCGGACCTTTAGCACCGTCTTCCGCAGTAATATATCCAGTTTGAGATGTCATATCTGTCACAACATACCCTGGGTGTACACAATTCACAATAATGCTCTTAAACCTTCTTGCCAATAGCCTTGTGTAGGCATTAACAGCAATTTTTGAAACTTTGTAAGCAGAAATTGTTAGTGGCCATCCATTCTCTTTCAACTTAGCATTCTTAAAGTCCTTCAAGAATGACTGGACAATCTCGTCGATCCTTTCTTCAGTTAACTTCTCAATATCTTGCAACTCGTGTCTCATCTTTTCGTCGTTAAGAACCTATAACAATAACAATAAAGTTTAGGCAGCTTGTTATATGTGAATAAAAATAGGTATATACGCATGTATGCACTACTTACTATTAGGTCCCCACCCGTAGAGCTAACATTCACGATTCTTGGAGATTTAGAGAGTTGGAGAATAGGAATCAATGCTTCCGTAACTGCTTTGGTTCCGTAGTAATTTATATGTAGACATTGTTCTCCCAACTCATAAGGTTCATCGATAACGTTGGTTAAAAGTTCTGCTCTCTCATCAGTCAATTGTACCTAATGAAATATTACATAACATCATGCTTTTTATAGTTTATGATGTTGTATTTAGATAGGGTAGACCATATACATGCTCATAACTCTTGTAGTAAAAAAATATACCAATAGAGTTTTATTTTATAGATTCCAAATTTCTAGCTTTTATCTATAAAATTACTTTTTACTGTAATACTTATCTTAGATTTTCAATTCTTGTAATGACTGTAGGTCAAAATTGCCCAAACTTCTGTTAGGTGGCGTTTGGTTCGTGGATTTTAAATTCTGAATTCTACATAAATTCAAATTCTGTGAATGAAAATCCTATTTCATGTTTGGTTGACAGAAATTTGTGGAAATTTAAAATCTGTATTATATTTGGCCTTGCAAATTTTTATAGTATATGACGAAATTACCCTTAGTTTAAACAACAAAAATAGCATGAAGACCGTGAAAAAAACAGCTTCCCTATGTGCAAACAACATCAAAAACTACAGATTAAAACTACATCTTCAAAAAAACAGCTTCAAAAATTGCAAAATTCAGTAAACAGCTTCAAAATCCGCACAAATAAACAGCTTCAAAAACTGCGCAAAAAACAGTTTCAACAAACAGCAAAAAACAGCTTAAAAACATCTTCCCATTGGAAAACTGCACAAAAAACAGCACAAATCAGCAAAAAACCAACTAAAAACAGCTTAAAAAAACCAGCAACAAATCAGCAGAAAACCAACAAAAGAACAGCTTCAAAATACAACACAAAAGCAACTTAATTTAGCTTCAAAATACCACCCATTATAATTTCTACACTGAGTTGTCATACCTAATGTTGCATAATGAAACCAATATGGACATGTGAAAATAAAAGTAAGCATAGCATGAATAACACACACAAAAAAACAGAACCTAACAGCAGGTTGAAAACTCATATGACTTCGAATAAATTGTCATGATCATTGTTACTTTTGAAATAGAATCAATCGAAATTTCATGAAACTCATATGACTTGGTGCATTGAAAATTGTTAGTAAATGATACACTTTTACTCAAATGATTTTAATAGCTATAATAGACAATTTGTTTAGTATGATACTTACAAAACCTCCTCCAGCTCTAAATTCTTCTTCATGTATGATAATTCCACTCTCCGCTGCGTTATTAATCTGTAGACAAAATTACTTGAGTTTTGAGTTTATAAGACACACAACTTATAATTATACTAGGATTATATCCAAAAAAACTTGTTATGACGTCCCATTAAGAGTTGGTATCTTACATGAAATTGCTACTCTCTAAGGCATTTAAGGAACACAGCAAATAAAATATGAGTTTTACAAATGAAAATTTGTCTTCCTCATGTACAGGGGCGGAGCTTAGTGAGGACCGGGAAGGGTCCCGGCCCCCCTAGGCCTAAACCGTTAGTGTAATTTTTCGCGATATCATGTGTTAAAATTTTTTTTGTTTCACCTCGGCCCTCCCATCTAATGTATTTTCGGAAAAAAATTTGTTTCGGCCCTCCCACCAATTTTTTTCTAGCTCCGCCACTGCTCATGTAAGTAAGAGTTTCGCTTGTTTGATGTGGTTATATCCAACTTATATATATCTTTAGCATTTTTACAAGAGACGTATATGGCCTTGAACGTGTATTAATTACCAATATATCCAGTTTTCTGAAGTGGGTTTCAATGAATTTGGCCAGACGTGCAATACTAGATGAGTCTGTGATATCAAGTTGATGAAAAATAACATTTGAAAGGCCGGAACTTTTGAGTTTCTCGACAGCTTCTACCCCGCGACTCTCATTTCTAGAGGTTAATATGACTTCAATTCCGGTTAAAGCAAGTTGGCGACATATTTCGAATCCAATTCCTTTGTTTCCTCCTGTGACAACTGCACATCTGAAAATTATAAAACAAAGATTATAGTTGTGGAGAGATTTTGTATAGGAATGTTTTATGTTTCAAGATAGAATTTTGATGGTGATGAATGATGATGTACCTTTTCTCCTCCATTGGCACATAAGAAGTGGGGTGCTAACATGAAGTAACTTAACCTCTTTTATAGAGTAGTACAGTACGTGTATTGCAACAATAAATGATTATCACTTGTATTTCATCATGTGATTTTCCAATATTAAATCATTGTCACTCCTTATACTTAATTTATATTTATTTAAACTTAGAGCCTTTTGCTTGGCGTATATCAGTTATGATAACGGGTGATTACTGTGTCTTTGATCAAACGATACTAATTGTGTCTCATTACACATGTGAGTATTTTCCCTTAGAAAAGAGTATACACCGGCCTTACGAACCCGTGCGATGCACCGGCTGGGTCATTAGTTGAATTTCTACGTGTTTTGTACGTAATGTATGTGCATATGTTTATATACTTTTTATCAAGTTTGCGTCAATGTTTGTAATATAAGTTTTATATATCGGAACATTTATCATTTAGTACTAAATAACTCACGTAAATAATAGATACTTTCGTAGATCTTGATGTTAACACATTTTTGGAGGAAAGTAATTAAATATATCAATATAATTCAGACCCTTGCGATACACACGAGCTCGATCTAAATGTTCATAGCGTATTGTTCAGCAATAATTTTCGTCATTTTGATCATGGATGGGTTTTGTTGGATGAAATAAACAAAAGAAAATAAGCATAAATATTCATTACTCAATATAATGTTTGTGACCCTACTGGCCTGAAACGATTTATCATATCCAACATATGTNTGGACTTCACTTGTTCCTGACGGCGTCACCTTGTAGACTCTGACGGCGTCACCTTCTGTGATCTTTAAGGTCTTTTGAGTTTTTGTTGTTTTCCGCACTTTTTCACTCCGAAAACGCCCGAAAATGCTTCTTTTGTGATTTTCCCTTCAAAAGTACCTAAAATGAGAATATAAACGACTTTGGGTGAAATCCAAACCAAAAACATACGAATTAGGACTCAAACCGACCCCTAAAAACGTAACATTTTTCGTCTCATCAATTTTGCACATCATGCATCAATTTAGCATATGAACACTATCGTTTTGTAATCATGGAGTGGAGTGTAGTCGACCGTCTCAACCCATCCTCTAGTCTATTACATAAACATATTATATATCTATATGTCTTTATCATTATATATATGATGCTTGTAATGCCAATCTTTACGAAACATGTGCTGCAAGCTACATTACTACACAATATTAACTTCTGAAAACTAGTATAGAATGGATGAATTGGTTGAACATTATAACATAATATTTACTTATGAAAAGCAGCATAGAATGGAGAAATTGGTTGATTCATTAATTGCAGTATTTTATTAGGCAAACATCGGAATTCAAATGAATACATACGAAAATAAAACATCTTTCCTTACACAACCTAATAATAGAATGATTTAATTTAATACCCAATCCGTTGTAAAGAATGGCGCTATGTTCGTTTTATTGAAGAAGACACCGGAAGGTCCATCATCCGGTAATAAAGCAGCCATAACCGGACCTTTAGCACCGTCTTCCGCAGTAATATATCCAGTTTGAGATGTCATATCTGTCACAACATACCCTGGGTGTACACAATTCACAATAATGCTCTTAAACCTTCTTGCCAATAGCCTTGTGTAGGCATTAACAGCAATTTTTGAAACTTTGTAAGCAGAAATTGTTAGTGGCCATCCATTCTCTTTCAACTTAGCATTCTTAAAGTCCTTCAAGAATGACTGGACAATCTCGTCGATCCTTTCTTCAGTTAACTTCTCAATATCTTGCAACTCGTGTCTCATCTTTTCGTCGTTAAGAACCTATAACAATAACAATAAAGTTTAGGCAGCTTGTTATATGTGAATAAAAATAGGTATATACGCATGTATGCACTACTTACTATTAGGTCCCCACCCGTAGAGCTAACATTCACGATTCTTGGAGATTTAGAGAGTTGGAGAATAGGAATCAATGCTTCCGTAACTGCTTTGGTTCCGTAGTAATTTATATGTAGACATTGTTCTCCCAACTCATAAGGTTCATCGATAACGTTGGTTAAAAGTTCTGCTCTCTCATCAGTCAATTGTACCTAATGAAATATTACATAACATCATGCTTTTTATAGTTTATGATGTTGTATTTAGATAGGGTAGACCATATACATGCTCATAACTCTTGTAGTAAAAAAATATACCAATAGAGTTTTATTTTATAGATTCCAAATTTCTAGCTTTTATCTATAAAATTACTTTTTACTGTAATACTTATCTTAGATTTTCAATTCTTGTAATGACTGTAGGTCAAAATTGCCCAAACTTCTGTTAGGTGGCGTTTGGTTCGTGGATTTTAAATTCTGAATTCTACATAAATTCAAATTCTGTGAATGAAAATCCTATTTCATGTTTGGTTGACAGAAATTTGTGGAAATTTAAAATCTGTATTATATTTGGCCTTGCAAATTTTTATAGTATATGACGAAATTACCCTTAGTTTAAACAACAAAAATAGCATGAAGACCGTGAAAAAAACAGCTTCCCTATGTGCAAACAACATCAAAAACTACAGATTAAAACTACATCTTCAAAAAAACAGCTTCAAAAANTGTAGGATTCGATAACCTACAACCTCTGGTTACTAGAGCGGATTAAACCCGATCGTGAAGTCGAACACACCACAGCAAGTTATGATTGACAGAAAAGAAAACGAGCACAAGTAAGTATCCCTAATCGTTTCTTGATTAGTATTGAAAGAATGAACGTACATAAATCGTCCCCCCCTCACCTCCTTTTATAGAGATGAGGGGAAGGGTAAACCGACACAAACAATGAGTCCTAATGTCGGCTATTACAATGACACGGGTTGGGCTTGGGACACAAGCCAACCAACCCGACTCCTACTTGACTAATAATAACTAGCTGACACTTAACACCCTAGACGTAACCGTAAGCTAATATAGAGACTAATATTATAACATAGAGACTAATATTATAACACTTCTCAATATCTTGCAACTCGTGTCTCATCTTTTCGTCGTTAAGAACCTATAACAATAACAATAAAGTTTAGGCAGCTTGTTATATGTGAATAAAAATAGGTATATACGCATGTATGCACTACTTACTATTAGGTCCCCACCCGTAGAGCTAACATTCACGATTCTTGGAGATTTAGAGAGTTGGAGAATAGGAATCAATGCTTCCGTAACTGCTTTGGTTCCGTAGTAATTTATATGTAGACATTGTTCTCCCAACTCATAAGGTTCATCGATAACGTTGGTTAAAAGTTCTGCTCTCTCATCAGTCAATTGTACCTAATGAAATATTACATAACATCATGCTTTTTATAGTTTATGATGTTGTATTTAGATAGGGTAGACCATATACATGCTCATAACTCTTGTAGTAAAAAAATATACCAATAGAGTTTTATTTTATAGATTCCAAATTTCTAGCTTTTATCTATAAAATTACTTTTTACTGTAATACTTATCTTAGATTTTCAATTCTTGTAATGACTGTAGGTCAAAATTGCCCAAACTTCTGTTAGGTGGCGTTTGGTTCGTGGATTTTAAATTCTGAATTCTACATAAATTCAAATTCTGTGAATGAAAATCCTATTTCATGTTTGGTTGACAGAAATTTGTGGAAATTTAAAATCTGTATTATATTTGGCCTTGCAAATTTTTATAGTAAATGACGAAATTACCCTTAGTTTAAACAACAAAAATAGCATGAAGACCGTGAAAAAAACAGCTTCCCTATGTGCAAACAACATCAAAAACTACAGATTAAAACTACATCTTCAAAAAAACAGCTTCAAAAATTGCAAAATTCAGTAAACAGCTTCAAAATCCGCACAAATAAACAGCTTCAAAAACTGCGCAAAAAACAGTTTCAACAAACAGCAAAAAACAGCTTAAAAACATCTTCCCATTGGAAAACTGCACAAAAAACAGCACAAATCAGCAAAAAACCAACTAAAAACAGCTTAAAAAAACCAGCAACAAATCAGCAGAAAACCAACAAAAGAACAGCTTCAAAATACAACACAAAAGCAACTTAATTTAGCTTCAAAATACCACCCATTATAATTTCTACACTGAGTTGTCATACCTAATGTTGCATAATGAAACCAATATGGACATGTGAAAATAAAAGTAAGCATAGCATGAATAACACACACAAAAAAACAGAACCTAACAGCAGGTTGAAAACTCATATGACTTCGAATAAATTGTCATGATCATTGTTACTTTTGAAATAGAATCAATCGAAATTTCATGAAACTCATATGACTTGGTGCATTGAAAATTGTTAGTAAATGATACACTTTTACTCAAATGATTTTAATAGCTATAATAGACAATTTGTTTAGTATGATACTTACAAAACCTCCTCCAGCTCTAAATTCTTCTTCATGTATGATAATTCCACTCTCCGCTGCGTTATTAATCTGTAGACAAAATTACTTGAGTTTTGAGTTTATAAGACACACAACTTATAATTATACTAGGATTATATCCAAAAAAACTTGTTATGACGTCCCTTTATGAGTTGGCATCTTACATGAAATTGCTACTCTCTAAGGCATTTAAGGAACACAGCAAATAAAATATGAGTTTTACAAATGAAAATTTGTCTTCCTCATGTACAGGGGCGGAGCTTAGTGAGGACCGGGAAGGGTCCCGGCCCCCCTAGGCCTAAACCGTTAGTGTAATTTTTCGCGATATCATGTGTTAAAATTTTTTTTGTTTCACCTCGGCCCTCCCATCTAATGTATTTTCGGAAAAAAATTTGTTTCGGCCCTCCCACCAATTTTTTTCTAGCTCCGCCACTGCTCATGTAAGTAAGAGTTTCGCTTGTTTGATGTGGTTATATCCAACTTATATATATCTTTAGCATTTTTACAAGAGACGTATATGGCCTTGAACGTGTATTAATTACCAATATATCCAGTTTTCTGAAGTGGGTTTCAATGAATTTGGCCAGACGTGCAATACTAGATGAGTCTGTGATATCAAGTTGATGAAAAATAACATTTGAAAGGCCGGAACTTTTGAGTTTCTCGACAGCTTCTACCCCGCGACTCTCATTTCTAGAGGTTAATATGACTTCAATTCCGGTTAAAGCAAGTTGGCGACATATTTCGAATCCAATTCCTTTGTTTCCTCCTGTGACAACTGCACATCTGAAAATTATAAAACAAAGATTATAGTTGTGGAGAGATTTTGTATAGGAATGTTTTATGTTTCAAGATAGAATTTTGATGGTGATGAATGATGATGTACCTTTTCTCCTCCATTGGCACATAAGAAGTGGGGTGCTAACATGAAGTAACTTAACCTCTTTTATAGAGTAGTACAGTACGTGTATTGCAACAATAAATGATTATCACTTGTATTTCATCATGTGATTTTCCAATATTAAATCATTGTCACTCCTTATACTTAATTTATATTTATTTAAACTTAGAGCCTTTTGCTTGGCGTATATCAGTTATGATAACGGGTGATTACTGTGTCTTTGATCAAACGATACTAATTGTGTCTCATTACACATGTGAGTATTTTCCCTTAGAAAAGAGTATACACCGGCCTTACGAACCCGTGCGATGCACCGGCTGGGTCATTAGTTGAATTTCTACGTGTTTTGTACGTAATGTATGTGCATATGTTTATATACTTTTTATCAAGTTTGCGTCAATGTTTGTAATATAAGTTTTATATATCGGAACATTTATCATTTAGTACTAAATAACTCACGTAAATAATAGATACTTTCGTAGATCTTGATGTTAACACATTTTTGGAGGAAAGTAATTAAATATATCAATATAATTCAGACCCTTGCGATACACACGAGCTCGATCTAAATGTTCATAGCGTATTGTTCAGCAATAATTTTCGTCATTTTGATCATGGATGGGTTTTGTTGGATGAAATAAACAAAAGAAAATAAGCATAAATATTCATTACTCAATATAATGTTTGTGACCCTACTGGCCTGAAACGATTTATCATATCCAACATATGTGTTAAGCTTTTGATTAACATTGAAAAAATAAATGTGAATTTACTTAGAATAATGTAAGATTTTCAAGCATGTGTTGCTAAGCCTTCGATCAACATCAACGTTTAACCTGCCAAAATTACAAATGAAAACATCAGTCAATCATGAAATTGCATTACTGTATACTCCACATAGATCAGAACTATTTTATCTCATCTTTTCGACAACTTGTGAAATACTTGGTGACCAAATATGATAGAATTATTATATAAAGATAGCTAAGGTGAATTCCGGCAATGCAAATTAACCAAACATTTTTAGGAAAAAAAAAAAGCAAAGAAACACACTGAAAAGCAAATATCGTTTTTTTTTTCTTTTCATAATTTCTTTTGCAAAGATTGACAAAAATATAATTTTACTTTATTTTTTTGGTAAAATCAAATATATTTATATTACATATTGTTTCAAGGCCCGAGCGATTCACAGTTTTAGTTTTTCGAGTAAAATTATTCTAAGCTAAAACGTCGATTTTTATATAACCTATTCAGTATCAAATATGGCCTAGATTGGGTTAACTCCGTTAGTTGACTGTATTTGACTGTTGTTAACCCTTGTTAATAAGCAATACCAACCAACTCATTAATCTGTTTTTTTCTTTCTTTCTAATCTCCTAAACTAATCAACTTTAAATATAGCTATTTACTTTCGTCATACAATATTCAATTAATTAAGGAAAGTCAAACACAATGTCATAAAACTTTCAATTCATATTGAAGAATAGTTTTATTATTTTAAACCATAGTCACATTTTCATGCGTTAAATAAGGTTAATTATTAAAGAATGATGAAGAATCAGTCACCAAATTATATTAGTTAACTACTTGAAGTTAAAGTCGAACCCCAATAAGCATTGTAAATATAATTAAGACAAAAATACAAACCGATTCGCGTATCAACAATTCCGCCAATATCAAAAGTTTCATACTCCAATTAGCTTTGTAAATATTTAAAAAAATAAATAAAATGATAATTATATTAATTATTCTATTTTTTAAGCTACTGTAATTTGTTTAGTCTTGTATATTCATTAAAATTTGTTGTTTCTACAATTAACTTCCACCTTTTATAATAAAAATCAATATGTAGTGCAGTGTTTCAACTCTAAGACAAAGTCAAGAAATGAATTGATAGATAGAAAAAAAAGAAAAAAGAAAAAGAAAAAAGGGCACCCTCATTTCATAAAAAGGAAAAAAAGCAACGCTATTCACCTCTCTCTTTCTCTTCCATCTCTAACGATGTGTTCTTGAGTTTTTTATTTTAAAGAAAGGAAATGGTACATGAGGGGAAATAGAAAAAAAAAAAGGTGTTCTTAAGTTTTTTTAGAAGGGAAGGAAAGAGAACGGGAAGGGGAGAAGGAGGGACGATCAGTGTATTTTGTGTTGTGGAATAACCGCGATAATATCCCACCGACTAGGTAAAGAGTGTGAATCTTCAACAAAAGTAGACCTCAAACTAGCTTATTGAAAATTAAACAATATGAAAGTGATGCAGGTTTTACCAACCAGGTTTTAATAAAGTTGTTCGTTTACCTAAGGTCTACCTAATGCACTATCGGGCAGTATACCCGGTCGTGTGAGGTATAGCTAGTTGGTAAAGCCGAGGTCGTCCAAAGAGCTATGCGTGTGGAGTCTATCTAAGTTTAGTGTCACGTTTAAAAGGGGGTTTATGATTGTAGAGATTAATTAANAATATCAAAAGTTTCATACTCCAATTAGCTTTGTAAATATTCAAAAAAATAAATAAAATGATAATTATATTAATTATTCTATTTTTTAAGCTACTGTAATTTGTTTAGTCTTGTATATTCATTAAAATTTGTTGTTTCTACAATTAACTTCCACCTTTTATAATAAAAATCAATATGTAGTGCAGTGTTTCAACTCTAAGACAAAGTCAAGAAATGAATTGATAGATAGAAAAAAAAAAGAAAAAAAAAAAAAAGAAAAAAGGGCACCCTCATTTCATAAAAAGGAAAAAAGCAACGCTCTTCACCTCTCTCTTTCTCTTCCATCTCAAACGATGTGTTCTTGAGTTTTTTATTTTAAAGAAAGGAAAGGTACATGAAGGGAAATAGAAAAAAAAGGTGTTCTTAAGTTTTTTTAGAAGGGAAGGAAAGAGAACGGGAAGGGTAGAGGGAGGGACGATCAGTGTATTTTGTGTTGTGGAATAACTGCGATAATATCCCACCGACTAGGTAAAGAGTGTGAATCTTCAACACAAGTATATCTCAAACTAGCTTATTGAAAATTAAACAATATGAAAGTGATGCAGGTTTTACCGACCAGGTTTTAATATTTATAAAGTTGCTCATTTACCTAAGGTCTACCTAATGCACTATCGGGCAGTGTACCCAGTCGTGTGAGGTATAGCTAGTTGGTAAAGCCGAGGTCGTCCCAAGAGCTATGCGTGTGGAGTCTATCTAAGTTTAGTGTCACGTTTAAAAGGGGGTTTATGATTGTAGAGATTAATTAACTGATAAATGTAAATGATAAGACAAGTAAATAAATAAAAGGAAATCAATAGGGAGAAGCAGTGTTAACCTAATTACTACTCTTGTTATTATCATGATTAGTTTTCTAGCAAGTGCATCCTATCGTTTCGTCTGGGGGTTACATACATTTAGGATCAGAGGGTTAAATCACCTAAATCTATCTTACACCTTGTCCTATTCTCGCATATTGTAAATACAAGAGTTCATCAGGCAGCGTGAACCTACGAAGATGCAAGAGTCATTAAGTACCTCTACTAACTTGGACAAGTCTAGCGGGAAGCGGGTATTGGTCACATCTTACATCCCTGGTATGTGTGGAAACACACACCTTTTATTTACCAAATTAAGACCAAAACAACCAAAAACTAACCATAATTGCCAAAGATATTGTGTTTTTGTGTTTGTGATTGTGCAGGAACGGATATTTCATAAATGGACATAAAATCAAAGAAGACCGACAAAAACGAGCACGAGAATGGAAAGTGTCAAAAGCCGAAGCCGGGGAAGTCAAATGGTCAAATGAAAAGCTCAAAGTTTCAAAATCATCCTTGAAGAATTAAAGATTGTTAGAAATAGTCCTCAGAGCAAAGTATGATGAATTGGCAACTTTAGTCCCTCAAGTTTCAGAGTTTGTCAGATTTAGTCCCTTGAAGATATTTGGAATAAAAGACAAAAAAAGGTCCTCAAAGATCAGAGATTTACAAAAATGGCCCTTGGATAAATACTTCATAATTTACAGAATTGGCCCTTTGAGTTTTCAGAAATATAATATTAGTCCTTGTGATTTCTACTAAACCTTACACCTTATACTATCCAACCCAACAATAAATTAACCCAATTACTTATCTAACCCACTATCCTACACACTCATTTATCCCCACTGGCCCAACAGATCTCACAAGCCCACTCACCCTTAACATTTAACTTAAACCCATTACACCTCACCTGTGAGAACCCTCACCCAATCAGGTTAGTTAACATTGACCATTGACTTGACATTTGACTTCTAACTAAGAATTATAATAACGTCAAATACGAAATGGCCTTTTAACTTTTGAATGCGAATATTTTATAAAATCTTTGAACATTTAATTAACTTAAATGTTTATGGCATAAGTTGAGATGCGAAATGAAAATATTAAAACTACAATTATGAAATCCTAACCTAAGTATATACATTAAATCTTCATAATCTATATCCTAAGTATAAATGTCACACGACACATATAAGTGACAAAGTTATCATAAGGGACGATTTTCATTTTATGTACATAAAAGCGGGCCGGTTATATTTTGTTTCGACACACCTCATACGTATCAAGAAAAGGGAAAGACAATTTATTTTTGTATTCACCATATTAGTTGGGCAGATTATCAAAATATTGGGACATTGCACACATTTAATTTAGACATTTTATAGTCCATTTTTATATTTTTCTTTTGTGCATGACTAAGANATTTTATGTACATAAAAGCGGGCCGGTTATATTTTGTTTCGACACACCTCATACGTATCAAGAAAAGGGAAAGACAATTTATTTTTGTATTCACCATATTAGTTGGGCAGATTATCAAAATATTGGGACATTGCACACATTTAATTTAGACATTTTATAGTCCATTTTTATATTTTTCTTTTGTGCATGACTAAGATGAAATTTAAAGGTGATATAATTTTTTTTTTTAAAAAAACTTGAAAGTAAAACTAGTGCCTTTAGACCCTCCATAATACTCGGTCCTCCAACTCCTTCACCTCATCCCATTTTTTTTCGATCAATCTGTTACACCACAAAACGTTATCTGCACGTCCCATTGTGATGTTCTCTTCATAACCTCTCAAACAAATCACCAACTAGCTTTAAACCAAAAATCTGTCATCACATAGTGGGAGGGTACATAGCAAAAATCCTGTTTCAGATTCGCGTTGGCATTGCCAACGATCCGGGTTGTGTTCGTGTTTGAGACCGGGACTTTCGTTTGTTTTGGTTCGAGTTTGGTTCGCGTTGTGGTTCGTGTTTCAATTTGGTTTCAGTTCGTGGGATTGGATTAAGATTTTGGTTGCTGGTGATAGTTTCGAGATTGATACGTGTAGCTGATCGTGTACGTTTGGGTTTTGGGCTCGGTTGTATCTCGTTGAATCTTAGTGTTCGCATTCTTGTTCGGTTACGATATAGTTTCGTTTAGTCTCGAGGTAATTCATGATCTATCATTCCTCCTTATCTCGTAACCTGTTAATACAACATATACATATACATGTTCTAATGATAGATCAGATTACATGGACTTAAGAAATTAAAATGGAATGAAGAAAGTGGTCATGGTTTACAATAGAGAGTTGAATATGGAAGTCTTGCATGAAATC
>LBNU01030508.1:48582-64498 GCA_014162995.1 Artemisia annua
TTTTTTTTTTTTTTTTTTTTTTTTTTTTTTTTTTTTTTTTTTTTTTTTTTTTTTTTTTTTTTTTTTTTTTTTGTTGTTGTTTGAACGGCGGGTTAGTTGTTAGTTGTTGGCTCGAGTTAGTGTCGCATCCTCGGGCAGAGATACCAACCGCGAGCCTCTCCTTAGGGGATAACCCCACTCCTATCCCGATTCGCCTGATATCATTAGAGCTTGTGGTTCCCAAGTGAGGACTTCCCGGTCGGTCACCCAAACTACTCTCACTTGGGCTCGCTTAACTACTTAAGCCTTTACAGGTTACTTATTATAGTTCTTAGACAAAATCAAGTATTACCTATGCTTATAAATCTTATAATATATATATATATATATATATATATATATATATATATATATATATATATATATATATATATATATATATATATATATATATATAATGCGAGACCATTTTTGTATGCAGACGAATCGACAACATCCTTTAAAATCAAATTATGTAAATATACAAATGTGATCAGTAAGCTAGCTGATGGTCCCATGTATGTAAATTTCTTTATTAGACTCATCACATTTGTTTATGAGTCTACTAAAAGATGTGTCATTTTGGTTTAAAAAATAAATTAACAAGTTTAACACCGTCGGTCACTAAGTAATGTCTATACGTATTACATTATAAATCTATTGGTCACCAACTAGCACTTTAAAATCTTTACAATGTAACATTAGTATAATACAATAACAAGTACAGTATAACAGATTAACGTAAAAATGCAAAGTGTAGTAATCACTCGTGTCACCAAATAATAAGTATCTTCTAATTCTTGTAGATTGGCCGTTGGAGTAATAAGTTGATCACTATTATCGAGTGTGCGTTGATTTCTTAAGATTATTTGCTTGGACTTGTGCACTTTATCATCATTCGTTTCAAGGTGAGTTTTCGTGGCCCCATTTTCGCATATGTTTTCCTTGGGGGAGAATGATACTCAAATTCATTTTATGCTATGCTCAACTTTTCATTCTTATTAGACAAGTGTGTGCTTATAACTATGCTAGGTGCTTTAGTAGTGTTATCAGTATATTCACATGTCATGGAATTATTTCCACTTGACACACTATGGTTATTCAAGATTATTCAAGACTCATGTAGTAGCTTCAGCTGGTAGGCTTTGCATGTTATCAGTATATTCAATGTGTGGTATTCAATTTGTGATGAAGGTTATTCAATTTGTGCTACTTGCCCTATGCTTCATTTATATGCACACCTGTCTCAAACACTTATGCATGGCAAACTGCTTTATGTTTACTTTAAACCCACGAACTCACCAACTTTATGTTGACATTTTAGAGTATCATTTTCAGGTGATCGATAGTGATTTAATGAAGGCGTTGCATTTTGAAGTTATACTTTGTTCTCATTTCAAGACCGAGTTGACCTAGTCAAGACGTTTTTCTAAAGACATTACATTTGAATCAATTTAAGACTTATGTTTTTATTTATCAATTTGTATAAAAAACTTTATGTAACATTATAAGTTTATTTCTTAAATCATATATGGTGTATTGGTGTTGTTCTACTATCTTATGCGTTGATTACATTTCGTTGCACCTCGTGTTTCCGCTCTTAGCGGGGTGTGACATCACCCAACCCACCAAAGTTATTAACCAGTTAAATAAGAAAAACGCGCCCTTTCACTGTTTAACCTTCTCTCCCACTTTACCCTGCACCACTGAAGTTACCCACCAGACAGAGACAAGATATGATAAGAGGAATGACACATGGCACGTTTCCCAGCTGTGTATGAGCTCCATTATGATCTAACGGCCAAAAACAAAAGGAGTGGTCTCCAAGGGTAATCGAATGGCTGAGCTTTGAAGACCTAGAGGGTTCCAAACCCTAGGTTCCTCCTCCAAGGGCCTATATAAAGAACCTTATAGTCACAGAACTAGGGTGTAGTTCCTAGGGTTTTATTACGTTTTATGTTTTTAGTGTAACTTGCAATTTATCTTTCAAGCCTTGTAATTTACTCTCTTTTTATTAATATAAGCTCTGTTTTAAGTTTATTTCATCTTTATTATACAGTATTATTACTTATTTAAAGTTTTTACAATGATTGATCTTACCTAGTTTACATATTTTCTTAGTTACTATTCCATAAGCTTATTCATAAGCTACTACTGTTTTTAAAGCTTTCTTACATTGTTTACAAGCTAGTTTTACATTTTCAATCTTTACTTTACAAAGTTTTTCTTTAAATCTCAAAAAAAAAAAGAAAAAAAAAAGAAAAAAAAAATACTGTAGCAGTGCTTCTTCACTGCTTATTTTTCACTTACTTTTGCTTATTTAATCTTTATTAAGCTTAAAATATCCTTGTTCTTGCAAATCTCAGTTAAAATTTGGTACTTCTACTTNCTCTTTTTATTAATATAAGCTCTGTTTTAAGTTTATTTCATCTTTATTATACAGTATTATTACTTATTTAAAGTTTTTACAATGATTGATCTTACCTAGTTTACATATTTTCTTAGTTACTATTCCATAAGCTTATTCATAAGCTACTACTGTTTTTAAAGCTTTCTTACATTGTTTACAAGCTAGTTTTACATTTTCAATCTTTACTTTACAAAGTTTTTCTTTAAATCTCAAAAAGCCAAAAATACAAAATATATATATATATATATATATATATATATATATATATATATATATATATATATATATATATATATATATATATATATATATATATATATTTAGACTAAGGGTACATAAGCTTCCTGAAAAGCTCATTCCCTTTTGATAAGTTCATTCAAGCTGTCCCATAGCTTTGGGTGAGCCTATCTTACATTTCCATAGCAGAAGCTCCATCTTAGCCTATTTTCAAGTAAGTCTTCTTTCAAGCTTTTTTACTTTTTCTCTATTCTTAGTTTAGACACTGCTTTTATAGTTTAATACTGCTTATTGTAGCTCAAATCAGTTGTGTGCATGCTTATTTTAGGTTGTTACATGTTCTAGTCAAAAACTTGTATCTCACTGCCTTTACATAGTCTTATCTGCATTTTTGTGCTTTTGTTGTTCCTTGTCTGTTTTTAGTGTTCAAATGGCTTTTAGAACAGTTAAGTAAGTTGGTTTGATAAGTGGCTTTGGGTTTAGAGGACTAAATTTGCTGAACATAGTATAATAGGTCATCATAAGGGGTGTTTGGATCAGTAGTTTCCTTTGTGTTCTAGTTGTTTAGCTAGTGTGTTCTTTGCATAAGTTTGTTGCATTAGGTTAGTTTAGGTTAGACCTAGCATAAAATAGGTACCTTATTAGTATAAAGTCAAACTTGGACCAAATCCTCAAATCTGTTCTCATTATTGTGTTCTGTGATACTATGGCCATTGCAAATTGATAAAGTTAAGTGGAATCTAGGTAAAATAGTTAGAAACTAGCTTAATACATCATTTAGGGTAAGAATCAATCAATAGAAAATCAAATTAGTCAACTTAAGGTTGCAATAAAAAAGTCAAAGTAGGTAAAATTCTGCTTGCACTCATATGTTATAAGGTATAATTAGTAGATCATTAGGTGTTAATTAGGACTTTAATTTGGTTTTGGGGTTAGTTCACCTAGCAAATATTACTCTCAATCATTTTCAAGCAATTCTAACAACTGTTACTAGGGTAAAATTGATCCACCAATTGGTCCCAAATCTGTTCATCCCTTATATCAGTTGCTACAGTAGT
The DNA here is from genome assembly GCA_014162995.1 of Artemisia annua. Lineage (NCBI taxonomy): Eukaryota > Viridiplantae > Streptophyta > Magnoliopsida > Asterales > Asteraceae > Artemisia > Artemisia annua. Next base: position 52,306 of record LBNU01030508.1, read on the forward strand.
GTAATCTAGGGTCATTTTAGGGTTCAATTAAGTTATAAAAATTAGGGATTTTGCACTTTTTAGGTTCTCTGTTAGGTAGTCTTTCATTTGCCCCCATTAGGTTCCCCTAAACTGCTTAATTAGGTGCTTAAAATTAAGCTATAAGTAGGGTTGTTAGGCATAAGTTCTGTCCAAAAATAGCAAACTGCCATAGTACTTAGTAGCTTATTAATGTGCTTTTCTGTGTTTTTCTTGTTCCATTGTGCTTCATTAAGTGTGTTTATGGTTCTGTGAAAGTTTGGTGCTCATTGCTTATCAATTGCTTATTTAGTGCTTATTCCTAAACTGCTTATTGTGTCCAAAAGTGCTTATTAGGGTTAGTTTTTTATAAATTTTATTTTTCCTAGGTTTTTAATAATATTTTAGATTTACCTGAAAAATTTCATAATTTTCTTAAGTCATTTAGTATTTATAATAATTAAAAATAGTTTTTAAGTATTTTTAAATCCTTTTTAATTAATAATAATTCATAAAAAAATCCAAAAAATATTTTTCAGTTTTAAAATTATTATTAGGTTATTTTAAAATTTTAAAATTAAATTTTTATTTTTCTACTTTATTTCATATTAAATTGCATTTTAGTTTATTTTAAATAGTTACAAATAGTTTTTAATTAATAATACTTAAATAAAAAGTCAAAATAATATTTTTCTTTTTCCTAAAATTTTCTTTTGTCATTTGGAACGTAGAAAAATCATTTTCACACCCGTAGGAGTAGTAATACCTTAAATTCACTTTGTATTTTGCGCGTTTATGTTTATTTTACGTTTATTTCACTTTTTTAGGTTTTAATTACGTGTTTTACTTGCCTACGTGTTTATTTGTGCTTTTATTTCATTATCATTAGTGAAATTCTCATCATTATCACTTTTACCCCTTTTGATTACACATTTTCGACACGATTATCGATTTTCCATTCACACCTTCACACGGAACGACTCGGGAATACGTATTTCTTGCGTATTTCTTGGAGATTATACTTATATAATATATACTATATTGATTTTCACGAATCAATTTTTGGCGCCGCTGCCGGGGAAGGTTGAAGGGAATTTTGGTTTTCGTTTTTAAAATCGTGTTTTGAAAACCTTCCTTGTAAATATTTTCTTATATAAAAAGTAAAAAAAAAAAAATAAATAATCAAAAATACGAAACACTTTTCCTAAAGTGTTTACAAAATACCAAAAATAAAATAAATCATCCTCACTCTATCTCTATAGAGTGTTGTAAACCAAATAACTTCGAATGCAAAAAGAGATCGTGAAATTAGTCGTTTTCGGATTACTTTAATTCTACAACCGACACCCTCGTTGTGCGTAGATTTGAAGGAAAAGATTTCGGGTGATGAATCGATCACAAAAATAACAAAACAAAAGAAAAAGATAAAAATATTGTGATTTCAATTTTCTTATATATAAAAAAAACCTAAAAAGATTGTAATTTCAATTTTTGTCCAAAAATTTTAAAAAACCAAAAAGATTTTCTTTTCAAATTTATTTTCCTTTTTCTTTTTACTTTGGTTTCTTTTTAGTGTATGCTCACACGTTTACGGTCGAGATTAATCGATAAATCTCCGACCATACCGACTCAACACTATCGTAGACGTCATAAACGAGCTAACGTACCCGAGATACGTACTCTTATTGAAGCATCCATCACCGAGATGGCTAATCAACGTACAATGCAAGAGTTGCTCCAATGTCCCACCGAGGGATATGGAGACGCAATCGTTTTACCACCGATACTTTACGATAATTTTGAACTTAAAACCGGTTTGATTCAACTTGTCACATCAAACCAATTTCACGGTTTTGAGAGGGACGATCCTCACGCACACATCCGTTGGTTCAATAAGTTAACCTCGACCATGAAATTTAAGGATGTCCCTCACGATGCTATTAAGTTGAAGTTATTCCCATTTTCACTCAAGGGGGCAGCCCGGATTTGGCTCGAAAAAGAACCCCCTCGTTCCATCACTACATGGGAAGATCTCGTCTCAAAATTCGTTAATCATTTCTTTCCTCCGTCTAAAACGACTAATCTTAAGAATGATATAACCAATTTTCAACAACGTTTTGATGAGAACTTTGGTGAGGCATGGGAACGTTTTAAGGATCTTCTTCGAAAATGTCCTTACCACGGTTTCTCCGAATTGCACCAAATCGACATGTTTTATAACGCTTTGACCCAAAATGATCAAGATTCTTTAAACGCAGCCGCCGGTGGCAATATCTTGAATCGTACGCCAAGGGATATTTTAACGATCATCGAGAACAAATCTAAGGTTCCGACTTCTCGTAACAAACCGAATGTTTCGAAAGTGACTTCTNGTTTTATAACGCTTTGACCCAAAATGATCAAGATTCTTTAAACGCAGCCGCCGGTGGCAATATCTTGAATCGTACGCCAAGGGATATTTTAACGATCATCGAGAACAAATCTAAGGTTCCGACTTCTCGTAACAAACCGAATGTTTCGAAAGTGACTTCTTTTACTCCTTCTTCTTCATCGGTCCAATCATCGAAATTGGCCGAACTTACCGATGCTATCCGTTGTATGGTGAAAGAGTTTAAGCTTCAGAACCAGAAACCCAAGCCCGTTAAAGCCGTTACCGAAAAATGTGTGATTTGTGGTGGTCCCCATCCATATTATGATTGTCAAGCCACCGATTCTAACTCTCCTTATCAACAACGTCAATGCTCTGACGTTCGTCATGTCTTGATCTTTGGTAATGAAACAAGACCTCCTTTGTTGTTACCTGGAACATACACTGATTGGAAACGAAGATTTTTACAATGGGTCAACGGTCGTCCACAAGCTGATCTCATCCTGAAATCCATTCAAGAAGGACCATATCAAATGAAATTCATTGCTGACTCAACAGGGTTCATTCAACTCCAAACTGATGACGATCTGACTAGTTCTGACCTTGCTCAATATGATGCTGATCAACAAGCTGTATGGTTCATTACACTAGGTCTTCCCAATTCCATTTACTCAAAGTTGGACTTTGACGCCAGTGCTCATGCAATATGGAAACGTCTTGAACTCATGCATCAGTCACAACATGATCATAACCTCAGAATGAATCGGCTACTACATTCCTTGTTTAAAGAGAAAGTTTCTACAGACCATTCTTCCTGCTCCACCATCTACAGCAACTACCCATGGATCACTAACTTTCACCAACAATGGTTTTGTTTTCACTCATCCAAATGAGCCAGAGCCCATTATAATTCCAGAGTATCATCCTGTCACACTACATACTCATCAGCAATCTCTCCTGCAAAATCTTGTGAAGCTTGGAGAAGCAAATACTACACACGATGGTATGACACCTCCATGTTCTAAACCAAACCCTCGTGGAAGTGCATATTACCGGCAAGCCTATCTCTCGGCTCTTCAAGCTGAAGCAGGCGGATCTATTTTTGAGAATGATCACAACGTGACTACCAACACTTCTTATGCTCCTGACATGGATGACTCAGATGGAAATGCTGATATGATACTGATGGCTAACACACAGGAACTCCAGGTAAGTGATTTGGGCCCAGTCTATGACACTGATGGTCTGTCTCAGGTATATGGTTCTAACACATGCCTGATACATGATATTGCTTCTCCTTCTGCATCTGCATCAGACAAGGAACAAGCTGTTCAATATAATTCAATGTTACCTACTCACGTAAACGATCAAATGTCCACAGTGGTCCTATTTGATGATTATGATCAAATAAACCCAGTTGTTACATTTGACGAGTCCGTTACGTCTATGTCACATAATAACAATGATCAAATTGAACAACATGAACTTTTGACTGATCCAGATTCGGATCTAAGAATATTACTTATGACTAGCCAAAATCGGAATATCCAGTGTCAAGCACTGAATGCAAAGTTGAAAGAAAAGAATGTTGCACTAACACGGGAACTTGAGCGTTGTAAATCACAACTCAAACATTTTGAAACAAAAGCAGATCATGAAACAAGCTTTGACATTATCTCTCAGAATCACAATGAGTTACAAAAGAAACTAAGCATGTTAACTGAATCTACTTTATTTCGATACTTTAAAACATTCATGGAAGAAATTCAACTTTTGGAAAATGCTATTGAACGAAATTCTGAAATCGCTGTTGCCATTTTTCTTTCCCCTCACGTGAATGAAAAAAGGGAAATGTTTCAAAAACAATTTTCTCCTCATCTTCAACGTTTGCATTCATATGCTAAGAACTGGGAACAGGAACTTCACAAGGAAGTTAAAACCATAATAAATGTTTTTCAAGAAACTGAACAATCGATTTTAAAGCAGAAACGTCGAAACAAATTTTTACAAAAAGAAGCTGATCGACTCTTGGAACATGTTCTTAGTGCTGATATACTATCTGTGGTTATGAATTCTCTTTATGAATCTGGCACCTCTATGATTGTTGATGATCACTGTGATGATATTGAATTGTTGACTAAACAAATTGAGACATTAAAATGTGAAAATAAGAATCTCCGACAACACAACGATGATGTGCAAAACAACCTTTCAAATGAGATTTTCCAACTAAACAAAAAGCTTGAATGGTGTCAAAACCAAAGTCTTGATTTCGAACTGGAATTACAAAGTCTTAAAATTTCAACAACTTTTCAAAATGAAAATGAGGAACTAAAAAGTAAAATTTCAAAGTATGAAAAGGAAATTGCAGAAATGCAAGAAATTACAGACTATTGGCAAAAGAGTCGAGATAACTATCTTTATTCAAACAGAAAGCTTGAAAGTGAAATTCAAGACAAAAAGCACATCATCATTGAGTTAAAAGAGAAAATAAAAGAACTTGAAAAAGGAAAGTCTGCCAACACAAAAGTAGTTGCACCAGGAATGTACTCCTTAGACATAACCACAGTAGAACCAAACACTCAGAATTCTAACTTGGATCCCTCCACTTCTAGAGGAATAGTTGCCACTCCTAGCGTTAGCAGATCCAAGCGTAAACGTAACAAAAGGAAGAATAGGATTTTTCAACGTAGAAGAGAGACACTAGAAGCCTCTGAAGTAGAAGACCACCTTAGGACTTTGAATAAAACTCATCTTGCAGCAGATTTAGATTCTGATTTGCCAAATTGTAATCCTAATCTATGTGTAACGAATGATGAATCTTTAAATGTTTCGAATGTTAATGCTTCATGTGTGTTTTGTCATAATAGTATGTTATCTGGTGATCATTCTAAATGTGTGGCAAATTCTCTTTTATCTCATCATAAGAAACGTACATCTGGCAGAAAAACTAGGCCCACTACTGCTTCTAAATCTGTGCTAGGACTTATGCCAAGTGTAGTTTCTACGAATGATGTAGTCACCCCTGTAGTTGCGAAAAATACTTCTAGGAACATGCCATCCCTTAGCGAATTCACTAAGAAGAAAGCACGATCTAGTTGGTATTGGCAACGTTGGTTAAAAAGAACACATAACTTTAAATGGATTCCTAAAATTGTTAATCTGTGTGCTTCTAACTCCACGGAACCCACAACTTCTTTGGGTTCCACCCTTACCATTGTTCCATCGTCGTCTCCTTTGTGTGATGCAGGTGGTTCAAATTGTTCTCTGGATTGTTGATAGCGGATGCACCCGACACATGACAGGCAATCTAAAATTGTTACGAAACTTTGTCTCAAAGTTCATTGGTACTGTCAGATTCGGGAATGATCATTTCACTGCTATTATGGGATATGGGGACTATGTCAGTGGGAATATTGAAATTAGTCGTGTATACTACGTCGAAGGCCTCGGTCACAACCTCTTCTCAATCGGTCAATTTTGTGATGGGGATTTGGAAGTTGCATTTCGGGAGAAAACTTGTTTTGTTCGTGATTTACAAGGAAATGATCTCATGTCAGGCACTCGTGGAAACAGTCTTTATACCATCTCAATGTCCGACATGATTGCTTCTTCTCCCATTTGTCTACTTTCAAAGGCTGAATCGACAAAATCCTGGTTATGGCACAAACGCATGTCGCATCTCAACTTCAAAACTATGACTGATATTGCTCGCCATAAACTAGTTGACGGTCTTCCAAGATTCAGATATGCAAAAGATCACTTATATCCCGCTTGTGAACAAGGTAAGAGCAAACGTGCACATCTCAGTTCTAAGCCAGAACCTAGTACTGATCATGTTCTTCAACTTCTTCATATGGATTTGTGTGGCCCAATGCGAGTACAAACGATTAATGGGAAACGGTATATTCTTGTGATTGTCGACGACTTCTCCAAATGGACTTGGGTCTATTTTCTTCGAAGCAAAGATCAAGCTCCAGCAATGATAATCACCTTTCTCACGAAAATTCAGGTTCAACTTTGCAACACAGTCAGAATAGTCAGAACGGATAATGGAACCGAATTCAAGAATCAAACTCTTCGTGATTATTTTGAGAAAGTTGGAATTCTACATCAAACATCGATTGCACGGACTCCCGAACAAAATGGAGTGGTCGAAAGACGTAACAGAACGTTAGTGGAAGCCGCACGAACGATGCTTATTAATGCTCAATTACCAGATTATCTATGGGCTGAAGCCGTCTCAACTGCATGTTACACCTAGAATCGTTGTATGATAAACAAACGTCACAAACTCACACCATATGAAATTGTTCACAAACGTAAGCCTAACATTCAACACTTTCATGTATTTAGAGCTCTATGCTACCCAAATAACGATCGTGATGATCTAGGAAAACTTAAAGCAAAGGCGGACATCGGTATCTTCATTGGATATTGTGAAAACTCAAAAGGATTTTGAATCTACAACCGTCGCACTAGGGAAATTCAAGAGACTATTCATGCTAATTTCGATGAGCTCACAGAAATGGCTTCTGAGCAAAACAGCTTAGGACCCGCAACTAACCGCATTAACTTTCCAGATTCTTCAGCTAAACCATTGTCATTAACTCGTAAAGAATTGGAAACATTGTTTGCTCCTTTGTTCGATGACTCACTTGAGACACGTGCACCAGATGTATCCACTAGTTCCACTGCTCAACCTGATAACATTCAAGTACCTGATACACCCGTTCCTACAACAACAACTGTAGAACCCGATGCACCTCCAACTGAATCACCAACAATAGATGAACAAACTGCTTCCAATACAGACAACCCAACTGAAGATCTGAATCAACCACAAGTACCCGAACCTGCAGATTATGATCCAAATGCGTTCTTCAATCCGTTTGCTCCGACTCCGAACCTTTCAGACATTGCTAAGTCGTCAACACGCAATATGGAACCAACCAATATGCAGCAGTTCCATAACCCACACCCTTCAACACATCATTGGACTCGTGATCATCCAATCGTCAATATTATTGGAAATCCAACGGCTCCAGTTATGACAAGACAAAAACTTCACTCCGATGCCGAACATTGCATTTATGCACTCACAGTTTGTCAAGATGAACCCAAAAACATTAAGGAAGCTCTCACTTACGACAACTGGATTGAATCAATGCAAGAGGAACTCGATCAATTCAAACGCCTTGTAGTATGGGAATTAGTTGAGCGACCTGATGGAGTTTATGTCATTGGGCTAAAATGGATTTGGAAAAACAAGTTGGACGCAGAAGGCACGGTTATTCGTAATAAATCTCGTTTGGTAGCCAAAGGATACACTCAGGANCGACTCGACAAGATCCATATAAACTCACGCTTCAAAGAATTCAATCAAACAGATCATACAATCTACGTGACCAAGTTTATAGTTTAACAAGTCGTCTAAATAGATTGTTGAAACTTATCGGGTTGTGAACTCAATAAACTCAACAATGTATTCGTCTTACTTATCATTCCAAAACTATACCACGACCTAAGGCGTCGTAGGATATGTTATCCATTATTATATCCTTCCAACATACTTAACGAGCTCTTATTAGATTCGTAAATCAAATAAGTTTGTTATCTATGTAAGTTTGATATTTTAATGTCAAATATCCGTGACTAGCAAATAAATCCACAATGTTTAGTATTAGGGCAATTCCTAGTTTTGTGTGAACTCGAAACTTATAATAACTCTTCGTTAAACAAGGTTTATAAAAGAATCCATTACGTTTTATTTGAAAGTATTACCTTTCCAAATAATAAAGTTTTCATTAAATATTAATTCACTTTCATACGTTAATTAATATTTAACGTCCACCTTTTTATTATTTACTTATTACTTATGAACATATATACAATTTCACATATGTATACATATACTTATAAATCTTGTTGTCAAATTTATTTATTTACGAGTTATTATTCGTTTCGAGCTCACGAGTCCGAGTCATCACTCTCGGACTATCTAACATCGTCTAAGTCCAAATATGTTTCAAAATCTCATGTTGCGGCTTTGTCGGAGTCAACCGTGACTAGAAAGTCAAGATAACTCCGACTTTGCACAAGTTCACCAACGATAATAATAAGCTATAGCCAAATAATCATCAATATGCAATAATCTCACTATCCGCAAACCACTTCCCCAACTCGCGGCCATCTACGGCTCGCGTCTAATCCTAATCCCCGTCAACTAAATCATTTTCAATAACCAATCAACAACTAACAAAATCAACAACTCCAAATACATCGACGACAACAACCAATTCCTAATCTCGGCCAAGACCCTAATGGTCTCGGCTCTAGTCTCCACGGCAGCCCAACGACAACAACCATCTCAATAATAACAACAACTACAACAACATCAATAGCAACATCAAGGAATTGTCGAGACCTCCATGGTCTCGGCTTACCTTTCCCTCGTCGACAGTTAACCCAAACAGACCCTTGGCCCTCCATATTCACAACAACAGAGAGCAAGAACAAACATTTAGAACATCAAGGTACCATCAAACAATAGCCAACTTATCAATGTTTTGCCGAGGCCATGAGGCTCTCGGCTTGGTTCTTCCCGTCACAACCAACAAAACCAACGGACCCTATGTGGTCCTCGTCTCAGCTACGACCACAACAAGAATAAACATCAAGAATACCGTGAGCATGGGCTCACGGTTTGAGTACACTCGACACACACAAACATGCAAACACAATCAGGATACCAAACCAACATTTATTTTCATTTTTATCAAGAAAAACACTAGTTTTTATTTTCAAAAATTGTAAAACCCATTTAGTTTATTTCGAAAAATAAAGTTAGTCACGAGTTTGACTCGTGACCGAGTTGACTCGCGTGTCAACTCGCGTTTTCCTACCTTTCTTCTTGATAAAACCACTTGGTGAGACAAAATGGTGGTGGTGATGGTTTTCAGTGGCGCGTAGGATTGTAGAAATGGGTGTGGGGTCTCGTTTGAGTGCGTGTTGTAGTAGATCGGAAAGAGAATATGATGGGGAGTTGATTGGTGGTGGCATTGAGGTGTGGTAATCGGTGGTGTGATGGTGGTGGTGGGTTGCAGGTCGGCGGCAACAAGAGGGAGAAGGGAGAGAGGAGTTGTGATAAAATGAAGATGAAGATGTTATGGAGTGGGGTGTTTAGGGCTAGGGTTATTATACCCGTAATTTGCAAAGTGGTCCTTATATTTTCTATATTTTCAAAACGGGTGCCAAAACATGGGCTTACGGTGTAATTTTTAATAAACTCTCCCGAAAATACATACTTTTATTCCCGAAAAAAAATACTAAACGTCGCTGACATACCCCTTTAATCTCCACCATTCACTTTAAATACATTTTTCTATTAAATTTGATAATAAACACGTTTGTAAAAACAAAACGTAACAATTTCTCATTAAATCCTAACTCTCACTTCCCGAGCCCATATTTGTTATCAAAAATCCTCAACACGTGTTTATATGCGCTTCATAAATTTTAAACAGGTTTTTCCATAAAACGTGAGTATAGATACACCTCTTATTTATTTCACGTAACAAACTTTATATATTACGTATTATTAGGTTCCTAGTGCCAGAGTTGAAGTAGTGCCTAATTATCACAACCCAACACATAATATTCCACATAAATAATCAACGATACGGATTACATCCCGCAAAATCAATCACCAAATTCCCATAATTTCTGAAAACCGTTTCAATAAAATTAACGATTCATTTTAAATAATAAAACGACTTTCAAATCCGGTTTTCAAATTTACCAGTTGTCACAATAATTGTGCATGCATCACAATTATCACACACACACACAACATTTTCCCAGATGGGTTACACGGAGCCCAGGGAACTTGTATTCACTAACATTTAAACCTATGATTCTCACTCAACACCTAGTGTTGACTTTTTAAGCATGTATCCTAGGTATATCACTATTACGAAGTTATGGCAGAAGGAGGCACTGAACTCGGAGGATTTTCAAACTGGTTATCATTCAAACCTAATATAACACTTAGACTTTGGGACCTCATCAATAGTAAAAGTATATCTTTTACTATAAAAACTTTGATAATTAAATGAATGATAACTAAATTTCTATAAACGTCTCTTTTCGAGTCGTTTTCTATTACTGTAACTGTGATTCCATGAAGTAATACCCCAACCCTAAATCCGCTGCGAACTGTGAAAATGGGGGTGTTACAGATCCTCAGCTTGAACCTTTGGTTTAGGAATACTTTGCATAATAATTTCCACCTTGGTTTGACATTAAACTCCATCTTGAAATAATCTTTTTATCACAAAATCATACCTCAACTTTCATTAGAAATCTTCTCATTCTTTATTCATGCAACGGAAATAATCATACATGAACCGATATCTTTGACGACACTCTTTTCTTGAATATTTTCCTTCATCTTTTAGCTTTTCTTCGTCAACCTTCGATATTTCCTTGCACCTAGACTTGAACACATCTTTATACCAAATAAGCGTAAAAATGCTCATAAACATAACTAAATAATATACAAAATATACAAATAACGCGACTCTAACATAGACAAAATGAGCGTTATCAATTTTCAATCGTTGTAATTCCAAGCTTGACTGGGTCACTTGGATGCAGAATCCTAATTTCCTTTCCTTGTAATTTTTTCTAGCTTCTTGCTAGCCTTTTAATATAATTGCTATTCAAATAATAATAATAATAATAATAATAATAATAATAATAATAATAATAATAATAATAATAATAATAATAATAATAAAAATAATAATAAAAAAATAAGGAAAGCCTATACCTATACCAATATTATTAAGGGTAGTGATATATACACATACACTTTTACTTCATATACATAAATCTAGTGGGACCACTAGAATCATACAACTAAAATTTATGTATATCAAGTAAAAGTGTATTTGTAGATATCACTGCCCTATTATTAATTCATCATGTGTTTTCATGTGATCAAATTGATCATTCTTGTTCAAATATTGATCCTTCTTCATCCACATAATACTCACGACATAACAAAATCTCTGATATTCTTATTTGTCATCATAAGTTACGAGCATCCTAGGGAATTTGTGGGTCCTTTTTTTATTAGCAAGTAACGCAAACATTGACAATCTTTCATGTTACTAAATTATCAAATTGCTGATACATCATCTAAACTTTGATCTAGATACAAAAGCAAATCAAGCAATCGGATAACTTATTTTTGCAACAACGATCAATGTTTTTCTGAGTGAAGATGAGACATTTAAAACCCTATTTGGATTGGTAATTAGCGTACACTTTTTTCTTGATTGTTGGTTTTGTTTCCATATTAATACAATGGTACTTTTGTCTTTTTGATATATCAAGGATATTTTAGTCAATAAACACTTCATATTGCCGGATTTTGTATAAATGAAAAGAAAAATATATTTAAACGGCATATAAGATAGTTTTCATATATGAGCCGCCTTAATTAAAATTTAAAATATGGTCTTAATTAAAATTTAAAATATGGTCTTATATTTAAAAATCTTTTAATTATAATTAAATTGAATTTTGGACATACATGAGTATTTGCAAATTTTAAAAGGATATTGATGTAATTTCAAAATTTGCTTGGATATTGATGTAATTAAGAGTTTTGTAAGGATATAGATGAAATTCTCCCAAAAATGAAACTAGCCGTTTGGTTTAATGGGGGGTTAGTTTTGATTTTTTTTTTTTTTTTTTTTTTTTTTTTTTTTTTTTTTTTTTTTTTTTTTTTTTTTTTTTTTTTTTTTTTTTTTTTTTTTT
>LBNU01030508.1:72119-101526 GCA_014162995.1 Artemisia annua
TTTTTTTACTTTCTAACGTTTTTGTCCGTTTTCGTTCGTTTTCATCTGTTTTATACGTTTCTGAATATCACAATTGATATTCTTAATATCACAAGTGATATTCTGTGATATTCTAAATATCAATTGTTATATTAGGAATATCAATTGTGATATTTAAAAACGTATGAAAATGGACAAAAATGAATGAATACGTATGAAAGCGTAAAAACATGTATGAAAATGGACGAAAACGTATGAAAAATGGACAAAAACAAAAGAAAACAGATGAAAAAGTATTAAAATGGACGAAAACGTATGAAAACGTGTAAAAGTTGTCGAAAACATATGAAAACGGACGAAAACGTCTAAAAACAGACAAAAATGTATAAAACGATAGACAACGTATAAAAACGGGAAAAAAAACGTAAATTAAGGTATGAAAACAGACAAAAACAGACGAAAACGTATAAAACCAAACGAAAACTTATAAAAACGGACGAAAACGTATTTAAATAGACGAAAACGTAATAAAATGGATCAATATGTATGAAGAAGACGAAAACGAACATAAACGTCTGAAAACGTATAAAAACTGCCAAAAACGGAGGAAAATGTCTGAAAACGGACAAAAATGTATAAAAACGGACGAAAACGTATGAAAATGTACGAAAACGAATGAAAAACGATGAAAACGTCTGAAAACGTAAAAAATAGACAAAAACGTACGAAAATGGACAAAAAAACGTACAAAATTGCCGAAAAACGTATCAAAACGGATAAAAACGTCAGAAAACTTACAAAAATGTATATAGCGAACAAAAACGTATGAAAACGGACGAAAACTTATAAAAACAGAAAAAACGAACGAAATCATATAAAATAAGACGAAAACATATGAAAACGGACAATAACGTCTAAAAATGGACGAAAACATGTATAAACGTATGAAAACGGAAGAAAACGTATGAAAACGGATGAAAAAGTAAGAAAGTGAAAAAACGTGAATTAAACTAAAAAACGTGAATTAAAAAATACACGTGAATTTAAAAAACGTTATAATTTTTTTGAAAAAATGAAAAAAAGTGAATTAAAAAAAGCTATGAAAAAAAATTAGAAAAAAAAACAACTTGAATAGAAAAGAAAAGACAAAAAAAAGAAAAAAAGAAAAAGAAAGAAAAACGTGAAATGAAAACAAGGCAAAAAAAAAGAAAAAGAAAAAAAAGGGAAAAAAGGAAGTGAAAAAAAAAAGACACAGAACAAAGAAAAAAGAAAAACGTGAATGGAAAAAAATGACAAAGAAAAAAGAAAAAAAAAAAAGGAGTGAATAAAAAGAAAGACAAAAAGACCCCAAAAAGACATGGACTTAGGTTGCATATTAAATCTTAGGTTAATCCCACCATTAGATCAAATTAGATGGATGGTGGGGATTTGTCCCTCAGTTTGTAGCAAAAAATTGGTTTGCAAAATAACTTTTCTCTTAAGTCATTGTCACTTCTTATTTTAACGTCAACCAAGTAATATCAAAATTAAACACTACAACTCCTACAAGTCTTCAATACCAAACAAAACAAACATTAACCAACCATTTAACGATAACGGGAAATTCAATTGTATCCAAGGATCTTTACAATAATGTCAAACTGGGATAAGATTCTTGATGCGACATTCAGAAAGATACAATCTAATGGTCTTGCACACACGAACCTGGAGGGAAGGGATTGCTTCAACTTATCGGCCTTCTCCTTGTCATGGACACACAAAGTGTAGAGATACTTTGAGCAGCGAACCTTGAACTTAACAATATCCTTGCTTCTTTTGATCTTCACAGAGCGAGCATCCTTCCTTTAGATGAACCTTGAACTTAACAATATCCTTGCTTCTTTTGAAGTTTCTTTTGGGGTCTGCATTGCTATCCATTTATGTCTATCGTTTTTCTTAGAGAATTTGTTTTCTTCTTCTAGATTTAAGCATGTAATGAACCTCATAAGCCCTGGTGACTTAATCGGCCGTTATGCTTTCTCTTTTAGTGAATAAACATAACTCATCAGATATTCTTCATTTGTGAATTGATAATATGCCTTTTTTTTTTTTTTTTTTTTTTTTTTTTTTTTTAATATAAATGTTTATCTAAATTGAAATTAAACAAAACTGGGCTTGAGCCTGTGCCCACAAAGACCCACTTTGGATATGGTAAGACTAGACGGCCTTGCTGTCTTAAGACTTGAGACTCGTCTTTCTTTCAATATAATGTTATTTCTTAGATAGAAATCGAAGAAGCTTTATCGCAAATTCAAAACAAACTAATAAAAACGAGAAGTAAAAGCTATTTTCATTATCACATTAATAAAATGCATTTATTCTATTTACGAATCTGGTGATGCAAATGGAGCTATTTGGGTTTGATTGAAGTAGACGCCAGAAGGTCCACCATCTGGCAACAAAGCAGCCATAACCGGACCTTTAGCACCTTTCTCTACGGTCATATATCCAGTTTGAGATGTCATATCTGTTACAACATACCCCGGGTGTACACAGTTTACAATAATATTCTTAAACTTCCTTGCCATTAGCCTTGTGTAGGCATTAAGAACAATTTTTGAAACATGGTAAGCAGAGACTGTTGATGGCCATCCATTCTCTTCCAAATTTGCATTCTTAAAATCGCTCAAAAACCATTTGATAATCTCGTTGATCCTTTCTTCAGTTAACTTCTCAATACCTTGCAACTCGTCTTTTAACTTTTCGTTGCGTAGATACTATAACAATAACAATAACAATAACAATAAAGTTTAGGCAGTTTGTCATGTGAACACAATTAGGTTGTTTTATGCATGTATGAACTACTTACTTTTAGGTCTCCACCCATGGAGGTAATGTTCACGATTCTTGGAGATTTAGAGAGCTGGAGAAGAGGAATCAATGCTTCCGTAACTTCTTTAGTTTCGTAGTAATTTATATTTAGACATTTTTCTCCCAATTCGTAAGTTTCATTGACAACCTTAGCTAAATCATCACCCACTAGCGCCTAATCAAACAGTACGTAATCATCATATGCGTAATTCACATAATGTTGCATCTAAAAAGGTTACACCCTGTACAAATTCCCAACTCTAGTAGTGAAAAAATAGCAGTAATTATTTATTTATTTATTATTTTTTTTAGATAGATTCCAAATTCTTAGCTTTTTAATCTATAAAATTCTTTTTTGATACCTTATGTGAAAACTGCCCAAACTTTTGTTACTTAATGGTTGTATTGATAAACTGTCAGCAAATAACTAAAATAACGATACTAAACAATTTGTTTAGCATGATACTTACAAAACCTCCTCCAGCTCTAAATTCGTCACGCATGATAATTCCAATTTCCGCTGCATTATTAACCTGTAGACAGTAGGATATATACCAAAAACTTATCTTAGCATTGCAAATGTCCCTTTACAAGTTTATGCGAATCCTACATTAAGTTGCTACTCTTTGTTTCATTTCATGAAAACATGCATATATGGGCAAATACAATAAATATGGTCGGGTTGTTGTTTACAACTACTACCTCCGTCTCATATTAATTGTACAGTTTGACTTTTTGTAGTCTTCTTTCTTCAACTTTAACCTTTAATATTTTTGTTTGTGTTTATATAATATTTGATGAAAATTATTCGAATGAAAATGTATTTAAAACACAATCCGTTCATAGATTTTGCATCAAGTATTATATAACACAAACAAAAAAATTTAAGGTCAAAATTAAAAAAGAAAGACTACAAAAAGTCAAACTGGACAATTAATATGGGACGGGAGGAGTAACTAATTATAATGCTACAAATATTGACAACTCATCCATCTTTGATGAGCAACTTCACAACAACAGTTATACGGTGTGAAAAGTATATGACCGTGAATATATATTACCAAGATATCCAGAAGCGGGTTTCAATAAATTTCCCCAGACGGGCAATACTAGATGAATCTGTTATATCAAGTTGATGAAAAATAACATTTGAAAGGCCGGAGCTGTTAAGTTTCTCGACGGCTTCTACCCCACGAAGCTCGTTTCTAGATGTTAATATGACACCAATTCCGGTTAAAGCAAGCTGACGACATATTTCGTGTCCAATCCCTTTGTTTCCTCCGGTGACAACTGCACATCTGAAAATTATAAAACAAACATATGTTATAGTAGTTTGAAGAGTTTGAAGATTTTGTACAAGAATGCTTTATGTTTCATATATGATTCGTAAAAATCACATATGATTTGATTTTAACGAATCACATATGATTTTTACAAATCATATATGATTTTTCTGGGCGGAAATTTTGAAAAAAAAAAGTTCGTCAAAAAAAAAAAGTTCGTCGAAAATATATATAACAATGCATGTCTATAGAAAGATAATTAATTCTCGTCGCGATGGTATCTTTTTTTTCGTGTAACGATTTACGGTTTGCGAGATATTTAATTTTCAAAAAAAAAATGTGAAAGTTTATTTTTTTATTTTGATAAAAAAAATGAGTGGCTAAGATTGTTTAATTGGTTCTATGGTAAAAATTGGTTCTATACGAATCTTTTGGTCATCTAATATTGTATACGCTCGAACCGGGCTATTACAATTAAATTTGAGGCCATTTTGTTAACTAAGCCGCCACTCCATATTGATTAATGTTTCAAACTTGATTATATTTAAGAAATAAAATCAACAATTATAATCCTTCATGACACCATTCGCTTCTACAAATGCATATAATGTTAATATTGAAAGTAGAATTTAAGTATAAATAACGTTAAAACAATTATAACTAGATGAATTACCTGAATAAACATAACATTAATAAAATATAGTCGATATAAATAACTTTACTATTAAAAAGTGTGCAAGAAATAATATTTGTCAAATGTCAATACAAGACAACGAGAGAAAATAAGAGAAGAGAGATTTATTTAATTTTTTCATATATTTAATCAAAAAAACATAAGTAAGGAAGACTACATGTAAAAAAGCACAGGTTGGGAAAGGATTTTGAAACTAAGCATAAACTGGGAAAACATGATTATTCCATAGTTCCATTGATTTTTGCTTTCATTGTGGTTTTCCAATATTAAGTCATGAATCGAGTTATTTTAGAAACCAAAGATTCCTCACATACCAAGGGACTCATCCCCACCATCCATCTTCCCTCCCTCTTTATTTGATCTAATGGTTGAGATTAAAAGCATTTTAATATTTCACCCATTTTTTTATAATTTAAATATATCTTAAACCGTTATCGTTAAGCGAAAATAATTACACCATACGCGCGAGCATTTAATTACTTTTCTATAGACAGGCAATTTGATATACTTTCGACAAAAAAAAAAAATCGTTTTTTTCACGTTTTTTTTCCTGGCCGAAAAAATATCACATGTGATATTACATATCACATGTGATATGTAATATCACATGTGATATGTAATATTCACATGTGATATTTTTTTCGGCCAGGAAAAAAAAACGTGAAAAACGAAAAAAAAATTGTCGAAAGTATTCAAATTGACTGTCTATAGAAAGACGATTAAATGCTCGTCGTAACGTATATTTTTTCGCTTAATGATTAACGGTTTGAAGGATATTAATATTTGAAAAAAAGGATGAAAGTGGGTTTTTTAAATTGTTGGGATTAATCTCATCCATTAGATCAAATAAAAAGATGAGGGGAAGATGGATGGTGGAGATTAGTCCCTTTGTATGTAAATAAAAGTTTTGTCCTCAAATGATCTTAACTCAATAAATAAATGCAATAAGCACAATGTGTCGGGTTTTAAACCCTTCATAATATTTCAATATTATAACATACATAAGATTCTAGTATAAAACCCGACACATTGTGCTTATTGCATTTATTTATTGAGTTAAGATCATTTGATGGACAAAACTTTATTTACATACAAAGGGAACTAATCCCACCATCCATCTTCCCTCCATCTTTATTTGATCTAATGGATGAGATTAATCCCAACAATTTATAAAAACCCACTTTCTCCTTTTTTTTCAAATATTAATATCCTTCAAACCGTTAATCATTAAGCGAAAAAAAATATACCGTTACGACGAGCATTTAATCGTCTTTCTATAGACAGTCAATTTGATATACTTTGACAATTTTTTTTCTCGTTTTTTTCACGTTTTTTTTTCCTGGCCGAAAAAAATATCATGTGATATTACATATCACATGTGATTACATATCACATGTGATATGTAATATCACATGTGATATTTTTTTCGGCCAGGAAAAAAAACGTGAAAAAAACGTTTTTTTTTTTGTCGAAAGTATATCAAATTGCCTGTCTATAGAAAAGTAATTAATGCTCGTCGCGATGGTGTAATTATTTTTCGCTTAACGATTAACGGTTAAGAATATTTAAATTATAAAAAATGGGTGAAATATTAAAATGCTTTTAATCTCAACCATTAGATCAAATAAAGAGGGAGGGAAGATGGATGGTGGGATGAGTCCCTTGGTATGGAGGAATCTTTGGTTTCTAAAATAACTCGATTCATGACTTAATATTGGAAACACAATGAAAGCAAAATCAATGGAACTATGGAATAATCATGTTTTCCCAGTTTATGCTTAGTTTCAAAATCCTTTCCCAACCTGTGCTTTTTACATGTAGTCTTCCTTACTTATGTTTTTTGATTAAAATATATGAAAAAATTAAATAAATCTCTCTTTCTCTTATTTTCTCTCGTTGTCTTGTATTGACATTTGACAAATATTATTTCTTGCACACTTTTTAATAGTAAGTTATTTATATCGACTATATTTTATAATGTTATGTTTTTCAGGTAATCATCTAGTTATAATTGTTTAACGTTATTTATACTTAAATTCTACTTTCAATATTACATTATATGCATTTGTAGAAGCCGAATGGTGTCATGAAGGATTATAATTGTTGATTTTATTTCTTAAATATAATCAAGTTTGAAACATTAATCAATATGGAGTGGCGGCTTTAGTAACAAAATGGCCTCAAAATTTAATTGTAATAGCCCGGTTCGAGCGTATACAATATTAGATGACCAAAAGATTCGTATAGAACCAATTTTTACATAGAACCATTAAACAATCTTAGCCACTCATTTTTTTATCAAATAAAAAAAAAACTTTCACATTTTTTTTTTGAAAATTAAATATCTCGCAAACCGTAATCGTTACACGAAAAAAAGATACCATCGCGACGAGAATTAATTATCTTTCTATAGACATGCATTGTTATATATATTTTCGACGAACTTTTTTTTTTTGACGAACTTTTTTTTTTCAAATTTCCGCCCCAGAAAATCATAATGATTTGTAAAATCATATGTGATTCGTTAAAATCAAATCATATGTGATTTTTACGAATCATATATGAACATAAAGCATTCTTGTACAAAATCTTCAAACTCTTCAACTAAACTATAAACATATGTTTGTTTTATAATTTCAGATGTGCAGTTGTCACCGGAGAACAAAGGGATTGGCAACGAAATATGTCGTCAGCTTGCTTTAACCGGAATTGGTGTCATATAAACATCTCAGAAACGAGCTTCGTGGGGTAGAAGCGTCGAGAAACTTAACAAGCTCCGGCCTTTAAATGTTATTTTCATCAACTTGATATAACAGATTCATCTAGTATTGCCCGTCTGGGGAAATTATATTGAACCCGCTTCTGGATATCTTGGTAATATATATTCACGGTCAATACTTTTCACACCGTATAACTGTTGTTGTGAAGTTGCTCATCAAAGATGGATGAGTTGTCAATATTTGTAGCAATTATAATTATGTACTCCTCCCGTCCACATATTAATTGTCCAGTTTGACTTTTTTGTAGTCTTTCTTTTTTAATTTTGACCTTAATTTTTTTGTTTGTGTTATATAATACTGATGACAAATCTATGAACGGATTGTGTTTTAAATACATTTTCATTCGAATAATTTCATCAAATATTATATAAACACAAACAAAAATATTAAAGGTTAAAGTTGAAGAAAGAAGACTACAAAAAGTCAAACTGTACAATTAATATGAGACGGAGGTAGTAGTTGTAAACAACAACCCGACCATATTTATTGTATGTGCCATATATGCATTTTTTCATGAAATGAAACAAAGAGTAGCAACTTAATGTAGGATTCGCATAAACTTGTAAAGGGACATTTGCAATGCTAAGATAAGTTTTTGGTATATATCCTACTGTCATCAGGTTAATAATGCAGCGGAAATTGGAATTATCATGCGTGACGAATTTAGAGCTGGAGGAGGTTTTGTAAGTATCATGCTAAACAAATTGTTAGTATCGTTATTTTAGTTATTTGCTGACAGTTTATCAATACAACCATTAGTTAACAAAAGNAATTGTCGAAAGTATATCAAATTGCCTGTCTATAGAAAGATGATTAAATGCTCGTCGTAACGGTATATTTTTTTTCGCTTAATGATTAACGGTTTGAAAGATATTAATATTTGAAAAAAAAGGATGAAAGTGGGTTTTTTAAATTGTTGGGATTAATCTCATCCATTAGATCAAATAAAGATGGAGGGAAGATGGATGGTGGAGATTAGTCCCTTTGTATGTAAATAAAGTTTTGTCCTCAAATGATCTTAACTCAAATAAATAAATGCAATAAGCACAATGTGTCGGGTTTTATACTAGAAATCTTATGTATGTTATAATATTGTAAAATATTATGAAGGGGTTTAAACAATGTTATAAATAGTGTAAGGTGTGGCGTGGCGGCACAGTCACGCCTCAAGCTTTGCGAGCTTTTGCGAAGCTTTGACGTTTCTTAATGCATGCTTAAAGCGGCAAAAAAATATTTATAGATGTATGTAATTATAATTTTATATCATTTTTTAAGAACAATTTCATATACTAAAGCTCAAACCTCAAATAGTCAGGTTCAAATACGAGGCCCAAGTAGGAATTAAGTTTTGAAATTACAAGCCCCAAGAAGGAAATAGCACAAATACTAGAAATTCAAGCCCAAGTCCGTAAATCCCTTAAATGCTTATAAAAATGGTGGCACGCGTTATCAAAAGGCTCGTCTTTTTGTGCCTTTTCTCGCCTTACACCACGCTACCCCTAGAGCCGCCGCCAAAGTTCATTTTGTGGCGGCGAGGCTACGGCTCGTACCTTGGCGGCACCTTGACGCGCCTTTTAAAATATTGGGTTTAAACAATAAGACCCACGTATAATCATGGTGCATGTCCTATATGTGACAAATATGATAAAGCATTAAAAGAAATTCGACAAACCTGCCCTCTGCTAAAAAAAAATATGTGTTTGCCACATCTTGAGTCTCAAGGGTCCATCTAATTTCTCACTTTGACACACAATAATACAAAGAAGATGAGTGGTAGACACCTTTTGTGTGCGTTTCGGGTTTTGTTTATGTGTGTTTGAATGAGATAGAATATAGTCAAGGGAAGTGGGAGAAGGAGATCTTTTGTTTTTGTTTTTTTAAACAACAATTAACTATCCCACAATATATATTGTATATTACAAACTATTTTACATGTTCTTAGCATGATTTAAACTTATAATCATTTGACTAGAGAGCTTTTCACATAATAAGAAATACCATTGAGATACAACTCTTTTGTTTTTGTATGAATATTGAATTAGGAACTTTCACGTTTTGAGAGTCTATGATGAATATTGGGTAAATTGAATTAATTAATTCATATGCTCTGTTGTACTAATAAAAAACACCGCCCTTTATTGAGGAAATGCAATATAAAAGAGATTGCTTCTTTCTTCATATTCCACATCATACGTGCCAATGGAGGATAAAAGGTACATTGTCACCTTCAATAAACTGATATGATCTTGTTGCACATATGTCTTTATAATCTACATATATGCATTATCTTTCCACAAATTTATGGTTTTTTTAAATTGCAGACTTGCTGTAGTCACTGGAGGAAACAGAGGCATTGGATTTGAAATATGTCGTCAACTTGCTTTAAAAGGAGTTGAAGTCATATTAACATCTAGAAATCAGGATGGTGGCGTAAAAGCTGTTGAGAAACTCAACATTTCTGGCCTTACAAACGTCGTTTTTCATCAACTCGATATCAAAGATCCATCCAGTATTGCATGTTTGGCCAAATTCATTGAAACACGCTTCAAAAAACTCGATATTTTGGTAATAAACACTCATGGCCATGCATGGACTTATTCTTTTGGGATATTTACAATTGTAGAATAAGTATAGGGATGTACGATCATTTACATATATTCTTTGTTTACTTTTGCGTTACGATCAGTTTCAAGAAAATCAAAAACTCATTTACAGGTTAATAACGCAGCGGAAGTCGGAATCATTATACAGGATCAAGAAGAATTTAGAACCGGAGGAGGGTTTGTAAGTATTTCTCTATATAAATCATGTATTATACTCTATTAGAAAAATCCTTTGACTAATATTTTTACTACACATAAATTGAAAACNAAATCTCTCAAAAATGAAAAATGTAAAATTACTACTATACCCCTATTACCTCGTCCTTCCATATAAGTTACCGTACAAAACAAGAAATATTGTTTTACCAAGATGACAATGTATTATGTATCTATAAAATTTAAATACTTAATTACAATTTAATTCACTATCACTTACTACACACCCATATATACACAGAATATAAATAAATACGCACACATAAATTAAAGTTGCTATACATCACCATTGTTATGTGCGGTCATCTAGTTATAATATATACACATAATACACATGCGTTAAGTGATACACATTTGTTTTTTAGTGTTATCTGTGAAAAACACATGTAGTACGTGTTTGTTATGTTGTAATCAAATTCAGAATAGAAAAAGATTATTTCGACAGAATTAAAAAAAAACATGTTTGCTACGATCGAAGAATGGAATAACTCATTACCAAGAAAAAAAGTATTTTCATTCGTTACGAGTCTCCTAATTTTGTCTCATAACATCTTAAAATGAAATCAAATTTAAAAAAGCTCTCTTTTAATATTTAACTACCCACCATACCTAAAAAAAGCTTTCTATATCAAAAGGTATTTCACTCTTTTTTCACTGATTCCATTTCATGCTACCATACAAACGAAACATAATTGTGATGGTAATGAATCACTCAATTACATCATTTATTCCATTATAATGTTCATGCATTCTTTTGTTATTTTATTCCGTGCTACTAAACGGACCATAAATATTTTGGATAGTGCCCATTTATCTTTACTACATATAATGGAGAAATGGTCAAAGTGGAATTGTGAAAAACTTAACTTTTGGTCAATCCCGATTTTACCCCTGCACATGTGAAACGAAAATTAATAGCCTGGTGAATTAATGTCAACCGAAAGATGGAAAGTAATGAATGAAATTCAATGGAAAACTTAATTCAAGGAAACTATTCAACTTAATATAGTTACTATGGCAATGGCTTTAATACACGGCTGGAAGAAAGGTAATACAGTTATCTATGGCAACTACTTTAATATTGTGGCTGGAAAAAAGCTAATACACGGGTGGAAGGTAAACCAAAAGTAGGACACGATTTGTTAAATATAGGCTTGATTCAGACATCCGAACCTTAAACCATGTATAAACAAGCACAAAACACTATCTTCTTATTTTCTCCTTTCCGTCTCTCTAACGCCCACAAAAATAAACACACATAACCATCAGCAACAGATGATTCCGCTGCTGCTAGACACACTGGCACCATAAAATACACACACATAACTATCGGATCTTGCTAAAGACGCACAAATCCACTCTCCACTGCCACTGAAACCGCCGCTACTATAACAGTGGCTAGGTGGTTTCGGTAGGTGGTTTTGGTTGTTGGTTTTAGTGAAAGTTCTTTATATGATTCATTTTGGTGTGTTTATTTATGCTTTCGGTTCATATCTAGCCGGATCTGTTGAGTTTTAGCCATGATCTGGTGGTGATGTTTTTGAATTTTTAGTGGTGGTTTTGGTGGCTTTATTTGGTTTTTGTGAACAACCGTGAATCAATGGCGGTTTGGTGGTTTCCGGTATGTTTTGTTTGAGGCTAATGATGAAACAAAAAAAGTTCTTGTATACAAACGGTTCTAAAATATAATGTTCCCACGAAGTGCTATGATTTTCAAAGGTTTTAAACTATTTTTGTGTTGCATGATATTTTTTGTTATATATACAAAAGTATCTGATGAAGTAGTTTTTTTATGTCTAATGACCATGATAGTCTTTGAGGCCATTTTTGGTTGTTAGTTGTGAGTTCCACCGACCAGATCTACAAATTTGTTTGGTTTAGATGTATAATTCTTTTGACGTTTTGGTCGTTTGGAACTTTGGATGCTTTTTGTTTCATCTGTTTTAACATTTTTTATGTGTTTGTATATTTTGCAAAGCTGATTATATTATTTGAGGCTTATTTGTGAAATATGGGTATGTTTTGGCTCGGTGAACTATTTGAATCTTGACATACTTGTGAGGCTGTTTTTGTAACCTTCGGGTTTTGATAGTGTATTTCATTGGCTATGATGATAAAAATATTAATATCATATTGTATTTGCGCACACAATAAGCAGATGGTATTTTTATATGCAAGCGTGTCATTGTAGCCATTACAACATCTGAGCTAAATTAAAATAAAATTTTAATGCTCCATTTTTTCTAGAAATTTTATGAGGCCGTTTCGTTTTTATTTGTTAGTTTCGTTTGTTTGAAGCTGTTTTGTTTTGTTTTGTTTTTTTAAGCCTTTGGTATTGTCGATAAAAAATGTTTAGGCCAATGATGTTTTTTATGTTTGAAACCATTTATGGATGATCTAGAGTGAACTTCAAGAACATTAAAGTTGAAACTTTTATAAACAAAAAAAACATGAGCAAAACATTCTTTTATTAGTAGAGTACAACTTTACTTGTAGAGTAATGAAGAAAATGTTTGGCCAACTCCCCCATTGTAAGATTGGTAGACTGTGATTTTGTAAAGATTGGTAGACTGTGATTTTGTACCTCGAGCTCGAGCTCCACAACAAGTGAAAAAGTATATACCTCGAGCTACCCAACAAGTAAAAGAGTGCTAAAACCCCGCTATGCAATTACGTTTCGATATTTTTTTAATATCGCAATTATATTTAGTTCCGCTAGAAAATCCCGTTGCTATGCACGGGTACTCGGCTAGTCTAGATAATTAATTTACACTTATATGGCCCAAGATGTTACTTATTTCCAATTTGACAAATTTTGTGAGGCTATTTCCAAACTATTCTCATATGTAATGGCAAAACTACTATCTGCTCATATATAAGACACGTATTACACAATCTTGCACCATTGTCTCATCTTTTATATATATTCAATTACATTTTTTTTATATCGTATGCATCGATGGTCTTCTTTTATTACTAATTGATTTTTATGAACCTTAAATTTAAGCATCGATATATGTAGCAAAATTGTATAAAAATCATAGAGGCTTAAATTTTAAACTTTTTGATATAAATTTTGTAATTACTTTTTGGGATTTGCTAACAACAATTCATTGGGTGTTATTTAAGCATTTCATATTTAAAAAATTAGCATTTAATGAACTGTAAATATTCTATATTTAACATTACATTTCATGTTTAAAATGATTAAAAGTGTATAATTATGAAATACATGAGTTCATTATTTTTTTTTTAATTTTTATTTATTATTATTATTATTATTATTATTTTAATCTAGAATGGTTAAACAACACTCAGTGGGTTAACAAATCCCTTATTTTTTTTTAGTACTTTTAGTGTAGATGTTTATTTAAAAGATATAAAAATCATCGTGACAAATTCACAGTAAATTCGTAACTAATACATAATCATTTCGTGTGAGAAATTGAGAAGAATTAAACGAGTGAGAGAGTGACTTTTTTATTAATTAAAGAGGAGGAAATTGTGTTAGGAGATAAAATGTAGGATAAAGAAATGTAGTTGAGGGGAAAAAAAGTAGAAAAGGGAAAATTGTGTTAGGTGAGGGAAAAATATATGATCTTGCAAGAACTCATAATACATATAGTCTTTATCATTACATTTGCATTATATCCGGTGACTTTTTTAGGTTATAACTTTTTTTACAAAAAATCTTATTAAAAACTCAACAAATACATAAAATAATGCATCAAATTAAATAGCATCAACCAATAACACAACTCAATTTCAAGATCATGGCATCCTATTGGTCAATTAAAAAGTCAAAATTGAGTTTTTAGTCAACATTTCTTGGAAAAAAAACCTATAAAGAATTGGTGTAAATTGATTTAAAAAAAAAAAAAAAAAAAAAAAAAAAAAAAAAACTTTAAAAAAAAGATAATGAATTTAATTAAACTTAAAAAGAGTTAAATTTAAAATTACATTATATTATTATGATCGATTAATATAATTACATTTAAACCAAAAACTTTACAAATGTATCTAATCTTTAATTTTATTTAACAAATGAACTTTATATTTGTTTTTAAAAAATAACACTTAGGGCTTGTTTGTTAAATTTTTTTATTAAGTCATGTTTAATTAAAAGATGACTTAGTGCAGACAACCTTAATTTTATTAATTAATATTTTCAGTCATCTTTTTCTATTAAGTCACAAACAAATATTTTTCATATGACTTAATTAATTCAGCTTTTTTCATATTAAGTCAATTAAGTCGAAATCAAACACGCTCTTATTGTCATTGATGTAGTTTATAATGCTTCTACTTAAAGAGCAATCAAACAAGTAGATCGAATTGTAGCAAATTCAATTANAAAAAAAAAAAAAAAAAAAAAAAAACTTTAAAAAAAAGATAATGAATTTAATTAAACTTAAAAAGAGTTAAATTTAAAATTACATTATATTATTATGATCGATTAATATAATTACATTTAAACCAAAAACTTTACAAATGTATCTAATCTTTAATTTTATTTAACAAATGAACTTTATATTTGTTTTTAAAAAATAACACTTAGGGCTTGTTTGTTAAATTTTTTTATTAAGTCATGTTTAATTAAAAGATGACTTAGTGCAGACAACCTTAATTTTATTAATTAATATTTTCAGTCATCTTTTTCTATTAAGTCACAAACAAATATTTTTCATATGACTTAATTAATTCAGCTTTTTTCATATTAAGTCAATTAAGTCGAAATCAAACACGCTCTTATTGTCATTGATGTAGTTTATAATGCTTCTACTTAAAGAGCAATCAAACAAGTAGATCGAATTGTAGCAAATTCAATTAGTACGATTTATGTTAAAACTCTTTTTGTGTGACTTATGTCAATGTGCTCCACATGGAGAGGGATCTAAAACTAGTTGCATATGATGTAATTTACTTTGTATTATTTGGTTAGCTCCAATTAGTTGATGAGAGAGCAGAATTTCTAAGCCATGTCGTTGAAGAACTTTATGAATCGGGAGAAGAGTGTCTCAAAACAAACTATTACGCAACCAAAACACTTACCGAAGCACTTATTCCTCTTCTCCACGTCTCTAAATCTCCAAGAATTGTGAACTTAACCTCCATGTATAAGCAAGAATATATGGTTTTTAATCAGGTTATTACGTTACTATACTACGATAATGTTATTGAGTTGGTAGTCATGGATGTGAGATACAACCATTCTTCTATACTTATGATTTATGTGTTAACCTCTTTGTGATTCATTTCTTAATCGATAATAATACATAATCAAAACGAAATTTTAAAAACCCTGTGCGTGCACAGGTATTATAACTAGTTTTTATTTAACAAATGAACTTTATATTTGTTTTTAAAAAACAACACTTAGGCTTGTTTGTTAATTTTTTTTATTAGGTCATGTTTAATTAAAAGATGACTTAGTGCAAACAACCTTAATTTTATTACTTAATATTTTCAGTCATATTTCTCTATTAAGTAATACGGAGTAAACAAACATTTTTCATATGACTTAATTAATTCAGCTTTTTTCATATTAAGTCAATTAAGTCGAAATCAAACACCCTCTTATTGTTGTTGATGTAGTTTATAATGCTTCTACTTAAAGAGCAATCAAACAAGTAGATCGAATTGTAGCAAATTCAATTAGTACGATTTATGTTAAAACTCTTTTTGTGCGACTTATGTCAAAGTGCTCCACATTGAGAGGGATCTAAAACTAGTTGCATATGATGTAATTTACTTTGTATTATTTGGTTAGCTCCAATTAGTTGATGAGAGAGCAGAATTTCTAAGCCATGTCGTTGAAGAACTTTATGAATCGGGAGAAGAGTGTCTCAAAACAAACTATTACGCAACCAAGACACTTACCGAAGCACTTATTCCTCTTCTCCACGTCTCTAAATCTCCAAGAATTGTGAACTTAACCTCCATGCATGGAGACTTATACGTAAGTACTAGTTATTGCATTAAAGAAAAAATGAAATACATAATTCACATGTATGCAAGCTACCTAAACTTTAATATTGTCATGTTTCTAGTGGTTTCACAACGATAAGGTGAAAGAAGAGTTGCAAGCTATCGAGACGTTAACTGAAGAGAGGATCGACGATATTATCCAACGGTTTTTATTGGATTTTAAGAATGGAAAGTTAAAAGAGAATGGATGGCCACTCACGCTTTCTGCCTACAAAGTTTCTAAAGCCACTCTTAATGCTTACACAAGACTATTGGCAAGAAAGTATAAGAATATTATTGTGAACTGTGTGCATCCAGGTTATGTTTTAACAGATATGACATCTCAAACTGGATTTAGTACGGCGGAACAAGGTGCTAAAGGTCCCGTTAAGGCTGCTTTGCTTCCGGATGATGGACCTTCCGGTGTCTGCTTTTATGAAACAGAAATAGCTCCATTTGAATCACCAGATTTGCCCCTAAAAATAAAGCATTATTTTCAGGGCATCAAATTTTTGGTGCTTTGAATCGGTTTTACGTTGTGTTGTTGATACGGTTCCGGGTACCCATAATGAAGTCCACACCGAACCCGAGTTATTAAGTGATCTCAAGGAGGTTGATCAAGTTACTCCATGATTTTATACACATGTTTAAATGTGTAAGTATGTTCCATGCATGTATTTAGGATTTGATGTGTTTGCATATTTGCTTCCACGTTTCCCATTTTATCCATGTAAACAGTTTGCACCAAAAGTTTAGGAACCCGCGCTTTGTATTTTGATTATTTAAGTGTAACTTTGCATTATGAAAAGTGATAGAGAGTCTAGTTTCTCTCTTTGTTTCTTTTGGAGTCTTACCCGCTCAAAGGGCCGTATTATCTCGGTTTCTTTATATATTTTCTTGAAACATTGATTATCTCTAATCAGTCTATAACAATGGTGCTTTCATCGACTTACTCGATGCCTCCGAAAAGATACCCACCTTCTGGAATCCTTGGCTTCCATGGCCGAAAACCTCTTGAAACTTGTCATTACCATAACTGTACACAATGAAAAGCTAGCTTTTTCTTTTTGTTCCTTCTTGTTGTTCGCCACAATTGGCACCCTTGCCACACCTTGTCACCACACCATTTGAGCTTGTTGTAGCTTGCCACTTTGTTGCTAGTCGTCTGCATGACGAAGCAAATAAACACCCTTTTTCGTCCTTGTTTCTCAGATTTGGTATGTTATACATTGAGTAAAAAAAATAAAACAGGTAGTGGTGGGACCCAAATGAGTAAGTTGTGGTTAGTTGTGATAAGAGGGGTTGTAAAAGGAGGTTTGTTATAGTGATGTGGCACCCCGTGAGGCCATAAAAGCTTTATTGTGCTTGCCCACCACACCCAATGCTCTAATCTTACTCTTTTTAACTTCCATTATAATATACTGTAGTATGTAGCATTGTACACTATTTTCACTATTGATAATTTCAATATATTCAACTCAAAGTATGACCGATGAAATAATCTAATAGCCAAACGTAGTTTGGATAATAGCTCACATTTCATAAAGTTTATCAATGACCCATATCTAATAAACAACGATGCTTTTATCTTTTCAGTTCTTCATCTTTACTATCGTTTAAGCCTACATTTTCTCATTTGTTCATTTTTATTGGGTTAATCCCAATCTACTATACCCATATTAAAGGTCAAACCTGAAAGTCAAAGTCAAACCACAGAAAAGTCAACTGCTGGAAATAACTGCCAAATAGCAGTTACAATCAAAGGGACACATCTGTTCGAATGAACACATCCATCCGAACAAACACACCCTTTCATTTGTACCCTTTCGTCATGTATAAATAGATAGCATATGTAATCGATTACAATGATGACTTATTTATAGAAAATTGAGATTATTTCATATTTTGGTATATCATTGATTAAAGATCCGTGAAAACTGGGCCAATAATTGGTATCAGAGCCAAAATCATCATATACCAAGGGTTCTATTTTTTTTGCTTTGAATCGAAGAAGAAATCCCCAGGTCTCGGTAACATTTTTTCTGCAATTTTTTTTCTTATTCAAAACACAATAATCAAAGATTTTCCATCTTATTGCGTTCAAGGAAGATATCCTTAATTTCTAGTCGCCTCGTAACAAAGTTACCGGCATCTATAAAAGGCACCTTCAAACTGATTTGCAAAAAATCCGATTCATTTTGTTTTACCGAGAACAATAGAAACAAATTAGGGATCAAAAGTTTTAGTTTTTCTTCAAACAAAAACACTAAATCGATTCAGAAACAAGAACCCAATACCAAATTCGAGAGGATAACACAAAGTCATCATCAAGGGGCACAAATCAGAAACATCAAAGGAACAAACACACCTGTTTCTGAAGAATCAAACCAAGCACCCTTAATTTGTTTTGAATCACCACTTGATTCAAAAAACGATACATGGCAAAAAGATCCCCACCAGTGAACAAAAAAAATTTCAAATCAGAGGGATTCCAAGTGCTCGCGAAGAACACACCAACCGGAGAAGAACAAGGAGCGGTTAACCAAGCCCAACAACCGGCGGTCAACCATCAAGAGAAACCAAAAAAATTATAGGAGCAGTTTCAAAGTCTCAAAAGAACAAGAGACCATTTTATCTCTTCAAAGAGATAACAAAAGAGGCGCATATAACTTCAGGGCAACACAAGGACCAAATAAGGGCTACGGGTTTTATAATACCCTCCAGGTTCCAAAATTCACACAACCAACCTTCGACTTTATTTTTATTTATATAGTATATATTAGATTTTGATATATATTGTATAGTTTTATTTTAGATAAGTTACTTCCTTATTTTAAGTTAATATCTTTTTGAGGTTTAGAAAATATAATAACCTAGTGATTACACTGCTTATTATATCATTAGGAATAATTTTTAAGGATTAATTAACCTTAGGTTATTCATTTTAGAATATAAAATCTCCGAGGATAGTTTTTGGATTAAAACTAGTCCTATAGAGTTTTGCTTGTCATTTTAGACACAAAACATTAAAAGCACGCTAGATTTCTTTTAACACACTCCGTGTTAGAATTTTAGGAGATTATTTTTTTGTCAAATCCTAGAGATATGACGAAGGAAGGTGATAGTGGAAAGAAGGAACTTAGTATAACCAATACTACTCCTCAATTCCAATGCCCGATATTAAAACCCACGAATTACTCACTATGGGCAATTCGAATGCAAATCATTTTAGAGGCAAATGAGTTATGGGAAACGATAGAGCCAATAGACTCATCTAAATCCGATAAGAAAAAGGAGAAAACTGCTATTGCATACATTTATCAAGCCTTACCCGAAGATCAATTGCTTCAAATAACAAAGCACAAAACCCCTAAAGCCATATGGGATGCTTTAAGAACTAGACACTTAGGCAAAAATAAAGTTCAACAAGCGAGATTACAAACACTCAAATCTGACTTTGAGTTGTTACATATGAAGGAAGACGAAACAATAGACACCTTTACAGGAAAACTCACAACTCTTGTAAACAAAGCCGCTAGTTTAGGACACACAATGGAAGATCAAACCTTAGTTAGGAAATTACGAAATGCTGTACCGGATAGGTATATGCAAATAGTTGCATCTATGGAACAATATTCCGACCTAAGTACTATGACACTCGAAGAAGCAATAGGGAGACTTAAGACCTATGAAGAAAGGATTAAGTTTAAGAAGAATAAGGACAATAACGATTGGTATGTGTTAAGTCACATACCTTTTTATGGCCAAATACCGACCCAAATAGACTAATATCACTAACAAATGCCAAAGAAAAGTGTATTTTTGTGTTTGTGATTGTGCAGGTACGGATATTTCAAAAAGTGGACAAAAATCCAAGAAAACCCGACAAAACGAGCACGAGATTGGAAAGAGCGTGAAATTATGAGATCAATGATAATTTTATTTGGAGCATCGATGCAAAAGAAGAGAAATTTAATGATTAAACGAAGCCCAAGCACCATAGCCAAGTCAATATTATTTCTAGTGTGGCAGCAGTCCAATATTTTAGCCATCTCTATTTTACAAAGTCAAGCCAACAAATGAAGCCCAATCCACAACAAAGCAGATTCGGCCCAGAACTAACATGAAATGAATTGATGTTTTCTTTGGTGGCCCATAGTAATTAAATAGAGACTAAATGCATGCTACAACAAATGAAGAAATAAAATTAGTTGCAAATGAATGGTCCCTCACGTGAAGACCAATTTGAAAATGAGATATCAAATGGTAGCATGGTCACGTGATCCTCTATTTGCTCGAATAAAAGAAATGAGAGGCCATTTTTATTTGCTCTACACGTGAGACAAGAGAAATGAAAGAATGATATTGAAAGAAGAAAATAAAATGGAATCCAATGTGAAGACCCATGTGATCCTGTCCCTTTGAGCCACACGACATTTTCTGCTCTGCATCCACTCGCTCCACTATCTTTATTCAGCAAAGAAGCATGCGCCACATGGCACCATGGTCGGCTGAAGTGTGAGGAGATATGCGAATATACCTTTCTTTGTCCCCAAGTGGTGATATTATTTTGCAACATAGGACACGTGTTCGGCTACAGGATTACCTACGACACCAATGAGAAGGTCCTAGAATCAATGATTGCCCATAAATAGCTCTTGATCCGATGCATTTTCCATTCACTCTTCACACATTTATTTCACACACATTTTAAGTTTCTTTCATATAGTAGCAGTTTTTTTAAGAGCTTATTTTTTTTCTTTCCATTAGCTTATTTGTAATAGTTTTTTTTTTTGCTTATTGTAATTGAATCTTTTTCTTATCTATAAAAGTTATGTTTATTACTTAAAGCCTATTCTCTTATTCTCATCTCTTTCTTTATTTCCTTTTTTTTTCTTTTTAATCTAATAAAGTTATATAAGCTTTTTAGCTTATTGTAGCTTATTTGGGTTTGTTTTTTTAAATCTTTTTCTTATCTATAAAAGTTATGTTTATTACTTAAAGCCTATTCTCTTTTTCTCATCTCTTTCTTTATTTCCTTTTTTTTTCTTTTTATTTAATAAAGTTATATAAGCTTTTTAGCTTTTTTGTAGCTTATTTGGGTTTGTTTTTTTTTGGGTTTGCTTTTTTCAAAAAGCTTACTCACAAAGTTTTTTTTTTTTTTTTTTTTTTTTTTTCTTTTAACTAAAAAAAAAAAAAAAAAATTATTTCTTTTTATAAAAAGTTTACATTTTTATTAAGTTTTAGTTTATTATGTCTTATAATTTCTTCTCTTCTTCACCCTCTAGCTCGATTCAAACACAAAAAAGAGATGCATGAGCTCGTTAAGCTCGGCTTATTTTCCAAATAAGTCTTGACATCTCTTAAGTTTGAGAGCACTTTTTTATTTATTAGCTTTTTAGATAGCTTATTAAGTAGATCTATTATTTTTATCAAGTTTTTAGTATAAAGCTTGCATCTTTATTGTTTATTTTGAAGTTTTTATATTTGGCTTTATTCGAACAAGAAAGGTTTTTAGCTTTAAAGCTTGCCTTAATCTTTGATTAAGCCTTATTTGACCTTTAGTTTCGAGAGCTCGTTATAGATCTAGTAGTTTCAATAGTTTATTTAGCATAAAGTTTGAATCTTTATTGTTATTTTGTGGTTTTTATATACTTTAGCTTATTGGTGATTTATATAAGGGAATATAAAGTGCTTAACTTGGGTGATCGGCTTAATAGCCTTGATTGCTTTCTCCCTTATTCACTTTAAGCTTTAGTTTTTTTAGCTTATTTAGTAAAAACTTGTAGATATAATCTAGTTTTATAAAAATTATTGTTATTCTAACTCTTATGTCTTATTTCTTATCACGATCTACCACTAAGGCCGGAGCTTAAGGGTCTTTAAGCAAATTTTATACATAAAGTTTGAAACTTTAGTAATTTTTAAGCTTGTTAGTGAATAAAGTTTCAAACTTTACTTACTAATTAGTGGATAAGATTAATAAAGTTGTAAACTTTATTGATAATTTGTGCTTATTAGATCGGGTGGTTATTCCTCTCGTTTATTCATCCGGGTTCTATTTTCTTTACTTTTTAATTTTAGTAGTTGATAAATTTAGTACAATAATCATGTTTATGTTTATCAAAATACATGCTATGTGTTTGTTTGCTATGATTAGTGAGTAGATTTTTATATACTTGTTGAGTAGATTATTTAGTGAATTAAGTGTGGTTTATAAAAGTTAAAAGATACATTGGTTAGATCTAAATATCGATATCTCTTTATGAAAAATGTTGTTGAGAAAATAGTTATTTAAAGGACTTAATAGAAATAATAAACCACACTTAAGGATCTTTATAATTTGCTTTACAAGTATAGTTTCTTTTATCATATATTTCGTATTTGCTTAATTAGCATAATTTAGTTGGTTATTTTTAGTCGGTATCTTTTGTAGTTAGCTTTAAATTATTTAGTTGACACTAGTTTTATTATTATCTTTACTTCAATCATTATCATTTTTCTTAATCAAAAATCTAAAAAAAAAACAAGCTAGAATCTTTTTCTTAAAATTGTAGATTTTTCTTCAAAAGCTTAGTATCTTTTATATTTTAATTAGCTTAAAATAGTTTTTAAATCATTATAATAAAAAAAATAAAAATAAAAAAATAAAATAAAAAAATATAAATCTTTTTCCAAATTTATTTTTGAGTATTTAGAACTTTTAGAAAGTAAGTTTGAATTTTTAGACACTTTTCCCATTAGATTTGCTTTTTAGGAGCGTTTTTAGATCACGTTAAGTTTGTTTTTAATTTAGATTGCGATTTAGGATTTGTGTGCTTTATTTGCTTGTTCTATTTGCTTGTTTACTTGTTTTTATTTGATATTCCATTATCGTAGTATAAAACTCCAAATATTCACCTTTATTTCATTTTCACTACACGTTTTATCGAACCGATTATCGATTTTCCATTCACACCTTCACACGGACTACGACCTCGGGTTTTGCTTATTTCCTTAGCAATTCCTTGGAGATAAATATACTATAAGTTGGTTTTGACGAACCAACGATCAGAAAGTTATTGTTACACCACGACAATAACATTAACTCACGGAAGACACTGTGGAAAAATGTGGACAAAATTTGTGCGAAGCCAAGAAAACTAATTTCAACAAAGAAGAATCAAACAGAAGTAAATAAATTTACTCATGATAAGAGTAAGGTTGCTATGCTTCAAATGCAAGAGTACTGGCATTTTGCAAACAACATGTCCCATCAAAGAAAGAAGAACAACCAATTCATTGAAAAAGACTAGAACCAACATTACTTATGGCAACTATTGAAGAAGCACCAGGAAATTCATTAACCAAGAAGAATCACGAAGCAAGAATGGAAGGAAATTCCATTCAACTTCAAACATGACAATTATTCAAATATCGAACAACAAGGAGTTGGCAGTGAAAGCTTCGGATGTGGTATAACCGAAGCATAAGTCGACCTGGAATTAAGGAAGATATATATACGCTGCAAGAACTCAAAACTTAAAAGACAAGGGTTGGTGGCACTAACAAACCAAATTAGATTAACCTGGGCTTAAGGAAGATCACAACAATGAAGGGTGGGAATAACCAGAAAAAAATATGATCAACATGGACATAATGAAGATCACAGCAATGAAGGTGGAAGTAACCGAAGGAAAATTGTCTACCTGGATATAAGGATGATCACAAAGTACTACAAGGAAATTAAAACAGTAGTAGCTCAGATGGTGGTTTAACTCAGAAGATATCAAGAAGAGTTAGAAGATCTCTAGGAGACGACGATTGTGATTAAGGGGGAGAATATTGGGTTAATCCCAATCTACCCATATTAAAGGTCAAACCCGAAAGTCAAAGTCAAACCACAGAAAAGTCAACTGCTGGAAATAACTGCCAAATAGCAGTTACAATCAAAGGGACACACCTGTTCGAATGGACACATCCATCCGAACAAACACACCCTTTCATTTGTACCCTTTCGTCATGTATAAATAGATAGCACATGTAATCTATTACAATGATGACATATTTATAGAAAATTGAGATTATTTCATATTTTGGTATATCATTGATTAAAGATCCGTGAAAACTGGGCTAACAATTTTCTCAACTAATCAAGTAAGTGTATGCTATCACCAACAAAAAATATAATGGAACCCGTATGTTGAATAATTCAAACTTCAATCTAGCTTCTAAAATAAGGAATTGTATGAAACTACTGAAAAAAAAATTTGAGCCCCCATAATACAAAAAAAAAAAAAAAAAAAAAAAATTGAGCCCCCATAATACAAATTTCTGGCTAGTCCATAATAAGAGAAGC
The DNA here is from genome assembly GCA_014162995.1 of Artemisia annua. Taxonomy (NCBI): domain Eukaryota; kingdom Viridiplantae; phylum Streptophyta; class Magnoliopsida; order Asterales; family Asteraceae; genus Artemisia; species Artemisia annua. The sequence continues at coordinate 96,830 of LBNU01030508.1, forward strand.
TCATATTGTTCAGTTACTTAAGATGTTATGTAAGAAATATTCTTCTACTTCTCATTATAATTAATTTGTTGTTTATAGTTAATCGTAAATGTATCTGACTTTACCTTTTCTAGACTAAATAATTTTGTTAACTAAATGATTAACTAAGGACCAAACTTTTTAAGTAACTTCCGGCCTCGGATACCAAATGACTAATAATTTTGTTTATGTCAAATTGTTGTGATGATACACCTAACTATTCATAAACTAAATTGTTATGAATCAAGATATTTACTTACACTAGCACATGTGGTATATTGGTATCACGGGTCTTTCATTCATCAACATTTGTGCATTGTCATATTGTAGCTAGAGGTCCATGCATGCAGTTCTCTCCATTCATTTTCATAGTACAATAATACAAAGAAGATAGCTAGGTGATGAGGAACTGAGGATGCATACTGTGCTACCATGTCAAATTGTCAGTGTCGATGAATTTAATTAAGGATGAATCCATCGAGAGAATCAGGTCGAAACAACACAAAATTATTTGAAGCGAAATAATAACAATATTGTGGTGGCGTTTCACGTTTGGCCCCTGTAGTAAGGGAAGATGGAGTTTTCATCTTTAGAGATGTTTGACAAAGTAGCTTGATTTGGAGCGTGCAAACTGACATTAGAGGAGAACACAAATTAATGAGCAAATAGCAAAGTTAATGATATTTGGGTAGGGATTCAGTGAGAAGAAAATCTAAAATGAGAAGGATGAGAAGTAACAATAACCACATATTTGAGATGCGATTACTTGAATTAGATACATCTCTATTCATTTAGAGGCATCTTAAATAGTTTCGAAAGTGATCGTGAAGTGAAAACGACGCAAAGTAATACTAGCAATAAATTTGACTCGCATAGGATGGAAAATACATATAATTCGCCTAACTTGATGAAATACATCTAAAATATGTATATGCATCTAATTTTTTTGTTAGAATATATATTAGGGTGCATTTAAATGATTAGTGATGCATCTAATTCAAACCGATGCAACTTTAATTTGTGATTATAGTTATTTCTCATCATTCATTTTAAAATTTCTTCTAATTTGATCATAAGTCAATGATATTTATATAATTAGCTATACCAAAAGGTCAAAATCTTTTAAACAGAATAACTTTTGTCTTAAAAACTTATAGTTATCTAAAACTCTCATAAGTTTCTTATCCACAAAAAGCTATAAAAGCTAGCTTATAAAAGATAAAACTTTTATAAACTCTAGCAAGCTTTGCGCCAAACATATCATTGGTTGATGAGGTCGGCGCCTAGGTCCTCTAATTTTATTTTATTTATATATATATTTTTTTGTTGAGGGGCCTGAGAGGCTTAAAGTTAATGTTAGGTGCATAATTGATGTTAGATATTTATATAAATAAAAGAAAAGGTCGTTTGCCGAGAGTTACATGTTGTAAGTTTTAACTCGCTGTGGGTGAAAGTGAGATTAGTGTGATTATGTGAAAATGTATAAATTATACGAGTAGTTGGGTGTGTGAATTCTTTTACAAAACAAAAATTATAGATAAGAAAAACTTATATGTTTCATCCATATATGGTTTACATAAAATCACAGTCGTCGTACCTATTCAATTTTAGTTACACAATGATACTTAATTTTCAAACTAGTTGTATCGATGGTCCCTCTTTTGAAAATATGGATCATTTGTATAATAATCTATAGTATTTTATTACACGGGTAGTCCCTATTTTTTATTACACGGATAGTTCATATCTTTAATAATAGGGACTATCAATGCAAATAGTTTGAAAATTAAATATTACACGGATAGTTCATATTTTTAATAATAAGGACTATCAATGCAAATAGTTTGAAAATTAAATATTATTCATGATATTAAAATCGAGCAGGGATGATGAATGTGATTTTAGGTAAACTACAAAGATAAAACATGTAATTTTTGCTAAAGATAAACAATTACTTATTGATCTTGTAAGACGCCAAGCAAAATCATTCTTCCAAAACAAAAAAAGGGTTGAAAGTTCAAGTTTTAACCATAAATTGTATAGGTGAATATTGTAATATTAACATCCTTAAACCCGAAAGCAATAAACTAGTTGATATATCTCAAGGTTTCAAATAAATATTACTCCTTATCATATAAACTGTGTTCTCAAGTATAACTTGAGGAAAGAAAGCAAAGAAAATGAAGTGAAATGAAAATGATTGTGTTCTCGAGTATCAATTAAGGAATAAAAGAAAAGAAAAAAGATTGAAAATGAAGGTTGTTTTGTTGATTTTGAAGTAAAATGTTTCTTTTTTAAATCGGGCTGAAAATGTTTATTTTTTATTTCTTTTCTTTTCTTTAATTAAAGAACTTGAGAACAAGCATAAGAGAGTCAAAACTCTCTTTTAATATCGATATGTCATGGATTGTTACAAACAAATATTTATTTTCAAAATTATTTTATACTTGACAAGAAGTGGCAATGACTTATTATTAATATTGTGAAACCGGTAGAAAGCAAAAACTGATGTAATGATCAATCATTTACGGGTTTTGTCCGTACAATAGACACATACTTTTTAAAATGTCCCGATATAGTACGTGTACTAATTTTCGTGTCAATATGGTACGTGTACTTTCGTTTTCATGCTAATATTGTACGTGAGTAACTTTTTAACCTGCAAAACATGTTAAAAAATGATTTTTTGAGTAAAAATGGTCCCTTGTGATTTGTTTCTTTTGCAAAATAGATCCCTTGCAATTTTTTCAAAGTAAGTCTTTGTGCGTTTAGTTGGTGAAATTTTTTTCTTTTTAAAACAATGAAGATATTTTTATTTTGTTTATTTTTATTCGTTTTTATACGTTTTCATCCGTTTTCATACGTTTTTATCCGTTTTTATTCGTTTCAACCCTTTTTATACGCTTTTATACGTTTTGTCTGTTTTATTCGTTTTCTTCCGTTTTCATCCGTTTTTATACGCTTTTTGTCCATTTTTATTCGTTTTTTTTTCCCGTTTTTTAATGGATGAAAAAATATTAAAACGGATGAAAACATATGAAAACGGATTAAAACGGATGAAAACCGATGAAAACATTTTAAACGGATAAAAACAAATGAAAACGTATAAAAACAGACGAAAACGAATGAAATCAGATGAAAACGTATAAAAACAGATGAAAACGAATGGGAACGAAAATTAGTAAACGTACCATATCGATACATTTGAGAAAGTATGTGGCTATTTAATAGCCAAAAACAAAAAACACGTCACACTTTAGTGAACTGGTAGCCGGTCAGAAAGTGGCCATATTAGCATGAAAACGAAAGTACACATACCATATCGGGACTTTTTAAAAAGTATATGTCTATTGTACGGACAAGACCCATCATTTACTGATGTAAAAAGAGGTCAAGCTGCTTCCTTTCCATCTCACATTTCTTACATGCCTATAGAAGACAAAAGGTATATTATTTTGGGAGCTGATATCTCCACATAGTAATTTACTTCATACACATATATTTAGTGTGACCCATATAGATTTTACAAATAAAATTTATGTAGGTCCCACTAAAATTATGTGTATGAAGTAAATTCCTATGTGGAAATATCACTACCCTATTATTTTTGTCAGAAAATAACCCTGAGCCATAAAAATATATACATATACAAATGTTCCCACAAGTTAATTTTTTTTTAATTTTATTTATTATAAATTTTGTTGGAAAATGTTTTTGCAAAATGAGTTTTTTGCAAAATTTGGACACTTTTTTATTATACGTATATGTTGTATATATTAATATTGGTTGGTAGCTTTGCGTTCTCCTTGAAGAGAGCTTTGCAACAAGCTAAATTATGTCCAAAATGGAGCTAATTTGAATGAGGGGTAAAAGCTACAGATTACCAACAAACTTACAGATTTGTCCCAGATTGATATACTAACTAATTAATTACCATATTTAACCATAATTTTGAAAGTTGTGTTCTAATATTAACATTTTTTGAAAACTTGTCACACATTTAGTCCCTAATTTGGATGGCCGTTAGTTTATCCGTTAACTTATTTGCACCATTAGTCCCTCCGTTAATATTTTGCACCGTTGTCAATCTTTTTACGTTTTCGTCCATTTTTTAACGTTCTCGTCCGTTTTTTAACGTTTTCGTCCAATTTCTTTTACGTTTTTGTCCATCTTTTTACGTTTTCGTGTATTTTTTTATGTTCTCGTCCGTTTTTTTAACATTTTTGTCCATTTTTTTACGTTTTTGTTAATCTTTTTACGTTTTCGTCTATTTTTTTACGTTCTTGTCCGTTTTTTAACGTTTTCGTCCATTTCTTACGTTTTAGTCAATCTTTTTACGTTTTCGTCCGTTTTTTTACGTTTCGTCCATTTTTTTACGTTTTCGCCCATTTTTTTTTGTGATTAGGTAAGTATACTAAAAGAAAGCTTGACATTTGATAAAAAAATTTCTGTGTCGCTTTTAAATCACGATTTTGAACCCTTTCTGTTCTGAATCATCAAAAGTGTAAAACACGAAAGTTGTCCGGAATAATGTTTTACATCAAGACTCGCGAGATTTTAACCTGAAAATGCAAAACAAGATTGACTAAAACGTAAGAAATGGACGAAAACGTTAAAAAGGGACGAGAACGTAAAAAAATAGACGAAAACGTAAAAAGATTGACAAAAACGTAAAAAAA
>LBNU01030511.1:10789-24514 GCA_014162995.1 Artemisia annua
ATGCTAAACTTATAATTGGGACATCTAATTTTGTCGTCTTTTATGTTAGCATTAAGCACGTTACTTGTTTCTTGCAGGGGCTACATGCTATTTTCACGGGTGAGGATGATACATAGGATGCCTGGCTAAAAATTCCCTCATCTAGATTTTCTGGCACAGTTCATTTTCGAGGGACTGGAATTAAATTGATGCGTGGGTATGCTCCATCTCAGTCACCAAAGCCAACCCATGTATATTTTTACCGTTTCATGGTTGGCAGATCTATATTATGCAGCGTTATTAGTGTCTTGGTTTCTTACAGTTCATAACATCTGTTTATAGGATGAGTTACGTCAGCAAATAGAGAAAGAAATGGACGATTATTATTCACAGGTAAAACTAACGGCGTTTTTCTCAGGCTCTATATTTATAATACTTTCAAGCTCAATTTATGGTTATAACTCAGTCTAAGTTGGAATTCTTCTAAGAAAGCCCCTTCTTCAAGTCAGCATTCTGGGATCCTAACTTGTTTAATGGAACAGGTAGCTAACCATCCTGCTGCCAGCTGGGATGACGGCAATGCATTTGAATCTTCTGAAGCAGAAAAAGAATTCCAAGATAAGGTATACCAAGTTGGTTTACTAACCTTTTGTACCATTGTAGGTTTTAGGTGCTATTCTGGACTGGTGCATGTTTTTTTCCATTTCGTAATACTGTAACTTCTAACCATATCATTGTGACTGTTTGCGATCCCCGTTAAATTCATATAGATTAATAACACTAAACTGTCTGCTCGTTTTGTTCTACAACTGCCGCAAAATGGATATTTGAATGCAGATGACACATCAGACCGCTTTTTCCGTCGGCTCTTGGTAAATTTTTTCTAATCTCTAAAATGGGTATTGTATATTTGTATGTGCTTCTAACTTTTCTATTTTCTACTTAAAACAGAGACAGAGAATATCCAGATGATGAGATTAGTACTGATGTTAGTAATGCTGTTAGTACTGCTAGCACAAAGTTAAGACTGCTCGAAGTTAATGTTGCTAGTGTATTAGTTACAACTATTAGTTATAAGTTAGTATTGTTGTTTCATATATTTAATTAGTATTGCTTGTATGATATGTATTAGTTGTTTATGAAAAAGATTATAGATACTTAGGAAAGTATTGTAAGCCGACTAGGACTCCTTGGTGTATAAAAGGAGGTCCTAGGGTATAGAGTTACATACGAATTTTATATTTACAATTTTATTGTATTTGAATTTGTTTTGAAATATATTTGAATTTGTTTTGATATATATTTATTTCTTAAATGTGACTAAAAGATGTATATAGTCACACTTATTAACAGTTTTGGTCACTATTTGCTTTATTCGTTGTGTGACTAAATATTACAAAAGGCCACACAAACATAAAATTCATGTGGCCATTCGATGATCAATAGTCACACCAAATTCAAATTTCTTCACTTTAAACAACAAATGGTCACACTTATTAACACTTTTGGCCACTGTTTGCTTAATTATATGTGACTAAATACCCAAAACAAACATGGTTTGTGTGACTAAATATTACAAAAGGCCACACAAACGTAAAATTAATGTGGCCATTGGATGATCAATAGTCACACAAAATACAAATTTCTTCACTTTAAACAGCATATGGTCACACTTATTAACGCTTTTGGCCACTGTTTGCTTAATTGTATGTGACTAAATACCGAAAACAAACATGTGTTGTGTGACTAAATATTACAAAAGGCCACACAAACATAAAATTCACGTGGCCATTGGATGATCAATAGTCACACAAAATACACATTTCTTCACTTTAAACAGCATATGGTCACACTTATTAACACTTTTGGCCACTGTTTCCTTAATTGTATGTGACTAACTCCAAAAAAACAACACCCGTTGTGTGACTAAATCATCACAAACGTCACATTTATTAAATATTCATGTGGCCACAGGACGGGAAATAATCACACAAAATACACATTTAATGGAATAAATCATCTCAAATGTCACATATATTATATATTTGTATGGCCAAAGGACGAACAATAGTTACTCTCAAAAAACATTCGTGTGACTATAAAGTGTTTACGGTCACTGATTATGACTAATCCAACAAAACTTGTGCCTAATTTGTCACACATATTCGGGGTTTTGGTCACTCTTTTTAGATGGAAAAGGCCACGAACTCAACAATGTGACCATATGCCACCTACGGTGGCGGGACCTTTGGTGACACACAACGAAAAAAATGTGTGTGACTATATGCATATCGTCACACATTTTTGGCGTGACCGATACAACTTTTTGTACCAGTGGACAGAACTTGTCAATGGCCAAGTTGTGATTGGAGGAACGATGTAATCTGTAATGAGGGCAATTTAATTTGTATGACAAGAAACGGAAGTGATATAAGCTTTGCAGATTACAGTTGGTATGACTTGGCTGAAGATGGTGAAAGGAAAAACGCAGCCTTACAAGAGAAAGCGAGAATCGAAGGACTTAAAGAACTTCGCGAGCCTAAGGATATGACATTTTTAGAATGGGAGCATAAGAGCTTCAACGATTATACAAAGCTTGACCGAAAATTACAATGGAAACTCCAGAAAGAATGGGATAAACTTCAAAGCAATTATGAATTAAGTAGTGAAGAAAGTTATCATCCTATCGAAGATGTTGGGGAAAATCTTCCGGAATCAAACGAAGAAAAAGATGAAGAACTCACAGATGAACTTGAAGATTATCTTATTTGTAATCAAGAGTCTAAGTTTGTCAACAAAGAAACAGAATCACTCAAGAAATGAAAATGTCAACTTCTCGGGATACCATATCAAGAGCCTCAAACCCTTACCGCTGAAAAATTTGAGGTAGTTAAGTACTACTTCGGACCATCGGAAGAATATGCTGGTATCAAAAGTACCAAATTCAATGAGCTTGCACTGTCTAAAGAAAATGTTGTAGAACTATATGGTAACATCTTTCGAATGAAGGAAGAAGGATGGCACGTGACAAGAACAAAATAGGAGCTGAACGTGAGTCTAACTTGAAGACTCTGGAATAAAGACAAGTGCTGACCGGAAGACAACCCGGAACTTTTATCTTATTTTTCTGTTTAAGTCGAGTCTGTCAGACCTGCAGAAGATGCGGCGCATCTCCATCATAGAATGCGGCGTATCATCTGCACTGGTCATATCTTATTTTATTTTTCTGCATTTTTTATTTAAAAACATTCTGTCAGTTTATTTAATGCGGCGCATCCCTGGTTAAGGATGCGACACATCTTTTACTCTGATTCGTATAAATTCCAGGCTCGATACGGCGCATCTTCTTCCATAAGATATGGCGTATTGACTGACCTGATGATTTTTAATTTTTAATTTTTAATTTTTAGGTTTATTTTTACTAACTACTAATGTATTATGCAAGTTTGAACCTTCTTAACTCAGGTGTGTTATAGTCTAAATCGTATTATAGATTCCTGCACTTTTTGTGGAAACATCATTTATGAATCTTAAACGTTATCATCCACAAGAAAGTTGATTTTTGCTCATAAACGCATAATGGAGGATCATTCCGAGCAAATATCAGGGGAGTTTTTATGTTCTAATTCTTTTATTTTCCAGTTTTTAACCTTTGACACAAACAATGAGGACGTTGTTTACCTTAAGTGGGGGGATGGAGAATTAGAACACTTACTTGTCCTAAACTTTTTCAAAATATGCTTAAAATACACTTAATATATCAAAATTTAAAATTTTTAGCATGTTTTTGTTTAAGTCTAACTTACATAGCCGCACACGTAACCTTATTTTTTGCTTAAAATCAAAAACTTTAGTATGCTGATGACTTGTAAACTTTAGAACTTGGCTTGTATACTATTCGAGACCACCATAATAGGTATTATCGATATAATTGGAGTGACTATGTCTAACTTGGTAAATTTCTAGGATTACACCCAAAAAGCCTTTATATGTTATGTGATATTAACTAACTACACTGGTTAGTTAACCCCCGTATAAACCCTCTTGTTTACTCTCACTTTTAGAGTAAGATACCCCTAGAAAAACCTTCAGAACCATTCCTTTCGTTTCTTACACCTTTGTTAAAATGTTTCGTTACACCCATACACCTTAGCCTACCCTGTAGATCGAAATCCGTGGTTAGTTACTTTAGGCAAAGTGTGTTTCCTTACATTACCTGTGTTCGCGTGCGTAATTCATTATCTTTAGTTAGGTCGGGAAATTACACAATGCAATTGGAGTGAAAGTACATATTGTATATTTTTAGTTTATTTTTCGTGTGTTTACTACTTTCACTATTACAGTTATTTCTGAAAGTTATGAAAAGTATGGAAAAATTATCCGGAAAAATCGTGATAGAAAAAGTTGTGAAATTTTACACAGCAAAAAAAATCGAAAAAATAGAAAAGAAAAGAAAGAGAAGAAGTTGGAAGTTTGTTTTAACCAACTTATGTAAAGTTTTGTATTAAGTGGGAGATATCACCACTATTTGTTTTATATTATATTTATGGATTGAATGGGAGTTGGCCGTTATGGGAACGCCAACTAAGGTTATTCTTTGTTTAAGATTTTATTGAGTATAATTCGTGTCTACCTAAAGCGTGAGTTACATGAGTCAAAAGCGTGAGTTATTCAATGATATGAGTCTTATTCATGGGATGGTTGGGAAAGTAATTAACCACAATTAGGATTTTGATCTATTTGTTTGTTTATTTTTTATTTTACACCAATTTATATCCTAAATGTTATCTCTACCCAACCGTATTGTTATATTCGTTGTCAGCTTTCGAGCATCCGGATATGATGATGGCTAAGTGAAAATGTTAAATGTATAAATAAGGTAGTGACCATCCGAGTATTAGATTAATCAACTATCGCGCCAGCGATCTAGTGTGTGACTTGGTGACCATCCGTTATGCAAATAACGCGCCAGCGATCCAAGAAGTGCACTAGTGACCATCCGTTAGTTGAAGCGTCGAAGACTCGCGCCAGCGATCTACTAAGTTTATGTAGGAGATGTTTGAACGAAGCTAGGTTCAACCCTTAAGCCTCAAAACCCTCTTTACCGCTTTAGACTTGTTACTCCTTGGCTTTAGTGGGGGAGATGTGTATACTTGTCAAGCTTATGATAGAATATTCGTCATAACTGAGCAACTAAACGATTTAGAATTATTTTGCATTGAAAAATTATTTTGTTTCTAACTCGTTAAGTGTTTGGTTGTGTGATTGTGATAAGACGAATACATGAATTAAACTATAAAAATAAATCCTAATACCTTTTAGGATACATTTTCATAAGTAAAATCTAAGGTTTACTTGGGGACAAGTAAAGATCAAGTGGGGGGATATTTGATGAACTCAAATAAGTACATTTTATCATCATCATTTATCCTATTTATTTTACTTGTTTTATTATATTATTTATGCGAATCGGTGCTTTAATGTTTACTTTAGTGATTCTCAGGTAAAAACAGGTAAAAGGTGAAACTTGGCGATTTTGGACTAATTATAGAGCAAAACGAGCAAGATGTCAAAAGTCTACTGAAATCCAGAAGATGCGCCGTATCTCACTCAATAGATACGCCGCAATATCATACTTAGATGAATTCGAATACCATTGCCTGACTTTGAAGAATGCGCCGCATGTAATTCTATCATGCGCCACATATGAAACTTTGGTCAAAGAAGAAGATCAAGCTCGTTCTACTCCAGATACGCCGCATTATACATTTGACATACGGCGTATCACTATCAAGACTTCACCAGAAACAATCCAAGACAACTGAAGGACATGCGCCGCATACAAGAATTAAGTTACGCCGCATCTGAAGACGGTGTACGAATATTCCAGAATATAATAATCTTGGATCCCACGCGAAGTTAAGTCGATGCGCCGCATCTACTTACTCAATGCGCCGCATCGAACCCTCAAACAGAAACTATAAATACCCCAAGACCTAGACGAATTTAGTGTGCCATAAAACCCTAAGAAGCCAAATTCAGACGAACAAGCAGCACAAGACACGCCCTAAACGAAGATACTAGAGCAGTAAGAAGGTCCTACATGTATTCAATTCATTAAGTAGTTTTGTTTTATTGTAATAGTAAGTTTTAATTCATCAGGATTAATGGCCGGTAGTATGTGAGTACGCAAAGTCATATGCCCGCCTTAAAATTGCTTTCCCATCAATTAAAGTTTATATGTTTGATGTCTTTGGTGAATTTATATTAGTACTTTGATAACCTCTGTGTCTAGCTGAGCACTGCATGGGCTGCCATACCCCTTCCTCGCCTATTTAATCTGACGTCTTTGGATAAGTAGGATAGTCATAAGTAATCATTAAGGGTTTACTCGCCGATATAATGAAACCAACGAGAAAGGTTTAATTAATATACACTTCATATAAAACTAGCAATAAAACAAGTGACAAGCTACTTAATTATCGGGACAGGTCTTCTTATAGTCTCTATTATCTATCTGTGTACGTGTATGCTATTCGCTGATTTGTGCTCATTAGTTTAATTTACTGTTTAATAAATAACCCAACTGTGCTAGTCTCTCAGGCTGAACCCCCCTTGCGTTAGATTAGGCTGTAAAACTAACTTAGGATATTAAAATACTGATTAGGATAACTAGATAATATGTTCCACTCTTAGTGATCGACACTCTACTTACCATTATATACAAACTGACCGGGTACACTGCTCGTTAAGTGCGTGTGTTATTGATAAGTCGGCTAAATATAAATTTAAAACTTAAGTAGGCATTAATACTGCTAAACCACAACGACACACGACGCGCATCATGCGGCGTACTAAGTTACAAAACCGTCGCACTTTGTTTTAAAAATATGTTTTTTCTTTAATCATTCCAATTTATCTCATCCCCCCCCCCCATACTTATTATGAACATTGTCCTCAACGTGACAGAATATAAATAAAAATAGAGAAATGGGAATGAGTAACTTTACTATATGACGAATTCAGCAAAATTGTACGAAGCACATGGAGCCTTCGTACTAAATTCCTTACCTGCACATTTCATAAACTAGACAAAAAATGCAATAATATAAACAAAATATTAGCTTATTATTATTAATATATAGTACTAGTTATTCAAATTATTTGCATATAAATATATGGATAGTTATAGATATTGTTTTTGTTTTGTTGCTTGCTTCCCCCCGTACCATTGTTCCTTGTTTGTCCCCATCACAGATAGTTGTTTTTATGCCAACAGAGGCATTTAAGTTACAGACCATAAAATGTAATAAAATGTTTTGAAATTGTCTTAAACATAACCAGACATCTGGTCATACATCCAAGTGCGCCGCACTTGCTTCTAAGTGCGGCGGGGTTCCTGCTGTTGCTGGTGTTGCTGTTGTTGTTGATGCCTGCTGCTGCTGCTGAGTGGTGGTGGTGTCACCATGCATCCAGGGGCTCCACCTCTAAAACCTCTGGCAAGTCCCTCAACTTCCCAGTCTCCATGTCTCTCAAGTAATCCAAACTCCTCATTCCTACAGCTCCAGGTTTCACATTTCTCCCCAGTAATTCCATATCTCCATTGTTCATTAATCCCAAGCTCCTTGCCAACCTGCTGACCAAGTGCCCACAACATATCCTTGTTCCACCAGGTATCACAGCCACTCTCCCAAGATGTTGTGCAATCTACCAAACCAAATTCAAATGAGATAGAGGGTGTTTCTTATCAAACGCATGAAGAATCCACAAATCATCATCAAGCACATATTGCTCATAATGATTCCTGTGAAAAACATACTTGACCAAGATTTTGTGAATGATCTTCAACATTGGGTTCTTTATTTTATATACTCTCTTCTTACCATACACTCTTACATCCTCACCACTGATTTCTTTCCAATAATTATCTCCATCAAACCCTTTCCTATTTCTTTCTCCTCTCATGACTAAACTTTTGAACTTATCACTACTTAGCTCATCATCGGAATACACTCCAAGCATCCTTCCAAATTCAAACAATGTGACAGAATTCTCGTTTCCACCAAGCCTAAACCTCATTATCTCCTCAGTTAAAATTTCAACATCACTCATCTCCTTTCTTACTTTCAAAGAACTGAAGAACTCCAAGCACCATTCTTTGTATATAAACTCTCTAACCTCCACAACATTTTTCCACATAAATGAATCCACAACCTCATCAGGAAATACTACTGTCACCAAAAGCATGTTTTCAAGGGCTTTGTCACAACCTAAGTTTCTTATGACCATCCAATCCACAATCCTGGGAATGTCAATGTGTGACAACCGTGATTTTAACAGGTTAGTTTGACTAGCAGTCTCTAGTCCTTTAACTTTGTTTGGTGTGAATTAAGTGTTTCTGTGTGGTATATGTGTGAGATATGTATAATATCTATGATAAGTATGAATGTGACACTAAATCCCTTTGCGTTTAAGGTTGTTAATATGGTTTGAGAAGTATTGAGTTTGGGTAAGTTCATTTTGAACACCTTTGTGGTGTAGAAGTGATTTGTGTAGTTTTGGTGTTTTGCGGTTTTGCGTAACAAGTCTTCGTTCGAGTATTTGAGCGTTAGTAAGTTACGAGGAGGTTGTTTTCATGAGTTATATTTAAAAAGAGTGTGAAATTCTATTTTTGGAAACTTTGTTTTGAAAATGATATTTTCCGAGTCGTCGTAAAAACTAAGGTTTATCGCGTAAGATGTTAGAATTAGCTATGGGTGCTTATAAAATAACAGAAGTATGAGGTTTTGAGTGTAATAAATAAATTTAATAAAAAAATAAAATATGGAGATGGGGAGGGGTGATCGACCGGCTAGGGGGAAAAAGAAGGGAAAGAAACCCAATTGTAGCCCAATTACAACTCTAAGTTAAGGAATTATCCACTAAATAATTATAAATACAAAACCAAAGTTCCCAAACCTCTTTTCCTACAAAATTAGGTTGACCAAGAGAGAAAAAAAAGGAAGAAAATTTAGGGTTTTGTTTTTTGAAGCTAAAATCAAGATCAAGGTATACTTTTGATACTAGTTTTCATTCAATTAATTAGTTATTGTTTTAATTCATGTAATAAAAATTATGATGGATTTAGGGTTTATAAAATTCTGGAAAATAATGATGTTAAACATGTTAGGATCATTAGTTGTTAATGGTATGATGATTAGTGAAGTCGGTTTGGTGATAAAACATGTTAAACGTTGAGTTAGATTGGGACAGCTTTGAAGGGCTGTGAAGATACGACGAGATAAAATAGTAGGAAATGAATTAGAACATGAATTTTTAGTCTAAATTGAAGTTCAGTGAAAGAGCTTTCCAAAAAGTCCGACCACGATTGATTTCGAGGTCCGGAAGTTAGTCTTTTGATTTTTCAAAGATAAGGTGTCAAAGCTGTTAAACCAGGACATAATTTGGGTATAAATTTGATAGTGATTTGTGGTTGAAAAAGAGATATCTAGGTTAGCCCTTCTGGGAAAGTTGAGTTTTAGGTTATCTTAGACTCCCACGAAAAGGATTCGTTTTGGGAATTATAGAAGTTACTGCTGAAGAATACTACTGACAGGTTCCTGCGGATAGCTATAGTGGTTCCTGCTGATAGACGTATTCCTGCGGATGAAGTGTTCCTGCGGATATAGTGTATCTGTAGCTTTAGAATAGAAAGACTTTAGTTATTTTAAGACAAGATATGTAGGATATCTTTTATAGTTTTACTTTATACGTTTCTTGTAAGAAGGTTTAGGGTTCCTTGTAGTATAAAAGGAACTCAAGGCTATGCATTATGTACAACCTTGAAAACAATCTTTAGTGTTTTTATAAAGATCCATAGAGGATCAAAGTGTTATTAGTTATTCGTGTTGTTCTTATTTGTGTTTATATTCCGCGTAGACACAAGTTAATATAGACATTCTCTACATAGTGTGTTTGTGATTACATTAACATACTATCGATCCACAGGCTCAAAGATCTATCAAGGAGTAGATCCTACAAGTGATATCAGAGCCTCGGGAGGATCTCTGTGTACTAAGAACCAATTTTTTTCACTTCAAAACAACTTTCTAACACCTTACAACCATGTCAGTTCATTCAGATGCAACAGAAGTTAATCAAACACCCAACTCATTAGCAGCTTCCTTTCAGCAGCTTACCCTCACCAGCAGCAACGCGAAGTTCCCTTATCTCAAGAAGGAATATGAGATTTGGGCAATGAAGATGCAAAATTGGATCAACAACACTGATTACAATCTATGGAATGTGGTCCAAAAGGGAAATAGCTTGAAAAAGACTAGGAAAGACCCTAATGGTAACATTACAATTCTTGCTCCTACAACTGCTAAAGAGGTGCTTGCAGTTCAAAGAGAAAACAAAGCAAGAACTATCTTGCTTCAAGCTATACCAGATGATCATATGGGTGATTTTCACTATCTTGATGATGCCAAGGATATCTGGGAGTCCATTAAAGCACGATTTGGGGGTAATGATGAGTCCAAGAGGATGAGGAAGTCCATGCTTAAGCAGGAGTTCCAGGAGTTTAAAATATCAGAAGAGGAAGGTCTACATAAGGGCTATGACAGATTCCAGAAGATCTTGAGTCAGCTGAATCAGCTGAAAGCCAAGCCTCACAATGAGGACTGCAATTCAAAGTTGAGCCCTACCTCCTTCTTGGTCTCAAGTCAGCATTGCACTTAAAACCAAGGGTGGCCTTGACTATCTCTCTTTTGATGATCTCTACAACAAGCTCAGGAGTCTTGAGCTTGATATCAAGGGTCACTCTTCCTTTTCTTCACCTCCTCCTAACACAGTCTTTGTCAGCACTACCTCTAACAGGCTGACATATACTACAAGTCCAAGTTCTTCAACATCTTCATCTTCTAACATCCCTTCTGGACCAAGGAATAATACTCAGTCTAGTAGTGTGTTATAGGATGTACTTCACTCTTTTGTTGCTGAATATGAACCTCAGCAGCAACTGGCTTTTGAAGATTTTGAGGAAGTAGATCCATTAGACTTGGAGGAGATGAACCTTAAATGGCAGATGGGGATGCTCTCAATCAACATCAAGAGGTTTGAGAAGAAGGCTGGGAGAAAGTTCAACTTCAGAGGAAGGGATCCAGCAAGATTTGACAGAAAGAAGGTCAAGTGCTATGCATGTGGTCAAATGGGTCACTTCTCAAGAGAATGTAATAATAAGAAATCTGATGATAAGACCAGATACTCTACTTTCAAGAAAAAAGAAGAGGAAACTGAAAACTCCAAGGCTTTGGTATCTGTGGATGATCATGTAGATTGGAAGGATCATGAGACTGATGAAGGGGAAGGTAGTGCATCTCAACTCTACTCATACCTGGCATGCTGTGACACTGTAGATGAGGCACAAGAATTTGCATTGATGGGCATCTCATCTCAGGTACAAAATTGTGTTTTTGGGTGTGATATTAAATATAATGCACTTAAAAAGGCTTATGATGAAATGGAACCCCAATATAATGAATGTTATGTTCAAGTACAAGCATATAAAGGGGCTGTTAAAACATTAGAGCAACAGAAAGTTTGGTTCCAAAATAATCAATTTGCTTATGAAGAAAAAATTAGGGTGTTAAAAAGAGACTTGGAAAATACTGAAAATTTGTTGAAGTTCTCTGAAAAAGAAAAAGAAAAAGTTGAGTTAGAAAAACAAGAGTTACAGGTTAAATTGGATAATGAATTTGCAGGTAGGCTTAAGTGGCAAAAAGGGGCTAAAAGTCTTGAGAAATTAATTGATAGTTGTCAGTCCATAAAGTCTAGGAGAGCATTAGGATTTGGTGACTATATATGGCCAGATGAGGTATATGAACCTAATGAACCAAGCACTTTTGACCCTGAGCCTGAACCTCCCTTGGAATTTCAAAAACCTGTTAAGTTTGTTAAAGAGGGTGAGATGCATAATGTACCCTCCACAATCACAGGAACTTTTATGCCTACCTCAGACCAACTAGACTTAGTCGAATCACAATTAAACATTGGCAACAAGTCTTCTAATTTGTCTGCTTCTGGCAATGACTCTAATGAATTTGTCTCTTGTTCTTGCAGTGCCAGGACATCTGAGACCCCTTCAAGCAGCTTTGCCAGTTGTGATTCAAGTCCCAAGACCTCACCAAAGCCTTCACCCAAGTCTTACAAGTCTGCTGATTCAAGAGTTGCTGCTGATGAATCAACTTCAAATCCAGCATCTTTTGAAGACTTGTCTTTTTCTTCTATGGAAAACAATTCCTTTCAGTCTGTTAAAAACAATTCAGTTTATGGTTTGAATAAGTTTGTTTGTAATAAAACATCTAATGTTATGAACAAATCTTCTAAGAAGAAAACCTGTTTTGTTTGTGGTAGTAAATTTCATCTAATTAGGGATTGTGATTTTCATCTAGACCAAAGTGGAATAATGTAAATGAGATTCCCTCATTTGCTCCACAAGAAACACGAAACACCAGCAGATTCAATTCTGCTGACAAATCAGTTTCTGCTGATAAGTCTGTTTCTGCTAGACAGCCTGTTTCTGCTGGTAGACCTATTTCTACTGACAAACATAGACATGCTACTAGACCATTTTACAGACCTACTAGTCCTTACTTTTATAATGGTTTTTGGCCTAATGTTTATGACCCAATGTTTATGGGGGGGGGGCATACAGGAATACTGCTGTTAAGCCCTCAGAAGGTTGTTCTTGGAGAAAACATAGACCATCTACACACAGGGGATTCAAGAACAATGGTGGATCTTTTTTATTCATCTACATTGCCTCATTCTTATGATCCACAAGGCAGGCTCAAGTCCTTTTGATATTAACATTCTTGTATATTTTGTTGTTGTTGTAGGATCATCCTCTAATGAGTAAAGATGTAGGTATAGTAGATAGTGGTTGTTCTATAAGCATGTCTGGGAACAAAGACAGGTTGCATGATTTTGTGCCAATTTCTGGAGGCACTGTGCAATTTGGAGGAGGAAATGGGAAAATTACAGGGAAAGGAACCATTAGGACCTCCAAGCTGAACTTTGAAAATATCTACTATGTGCAGGAGCTACAAAACTTCAATTTGTTCTCAGTTTCACAAATTTGTGATACAAAGAACAATGGTCTCTTCACAGAAAAGGACTGCTTTGTGCTTTCAAAGGACTTCAAGCCTCTGATGACAGTCAGATCTTGCTCAAAGTCCAGGAATCACAATCTCTACACTTTTCATGTTGAATGATGTTCAGCCTGAAGGAGATCTAGCTTGTTTATGTGGCCATAGAATTCATTGGATGAGTCTTTCAAATGGCACAAAAGGATGGCACATGTAAATTTCAAGACCATTCAACAACTAGCAAACATGGTTGGTTCATGGCTTCGGTTCCAAATGTGATGCGCGGATTTGCGACCGACGCACTAGGGTTTTAACCTCTCAAGGGATTCTTGAGAAGCTTTGCAATCCCCACCCAGGCAGTGTACCTGACGATGGTTAGTATATGTGTTATGGCAAGTACCGGGGGATTGTATCGTTCTCTCAGTGGAATAGTGTCGTTAGTTGAAATAACTACTCTAATAGGTCTTAGGGGTCGAGGGAAGATTCTTTTGTATTTTTAATATTTTTAGAAGCATGTAAAAATTCTCGGGTTTTGGAAAGAGTTGGGCGGAATTACAGTTGCTAGTAAGACTAACCAATTAACTAACTAATGGAAGTAATAAAACAAGAAGTAATATGG
>LBNU01030512.1:4511-43212 GCA_014162995.1 Artemisia annua
TTTTCTGGTTTAGTTAAAAGACCATTGTTTTGAACTACTGGTGTGAGAGAAGCTTTATAAGAAGGAAGATCTTCTGGTAATATAAAATACGGTTGTTCAACATTCTCTTTTTGAGGTGTAAAAGTGTCATTAATAGAAGGCATTTTTGAGTAATCAAAAGGTTTGTTGTAATCAACATTTTCCATTTTAGATCGAGTCTCGTCCTCTATTTCCAGTTCTTCCTCACGATCATAAACAACAGCACGAATAACAGTGTCATCAAAGAAATGGTTTGCACTATATATCTTCGGAATCTCGGTGAGTGCTTTGTTTAAAAAACTGGGTGATTCACTACCAATGGCAAAACCATGGCCGATGTTTGACCGTTTTACAGAAAGTTTATGAATGGTTGTAATTGAATTACCAGTTTTATATACAACATTCTGAAACTATTTGAGTTGACTCGTCAATTCAACAATTTCATCTAAATATGATTTAACTCTATCCCTTGAAATCTGTTTATGTTCCTGAAAATCCGCTTGACAAGTTGACAACATTTTTGGTTTGCAATATGACATCTTCGAGTTGAGCAACCTGTTGTTTATGTACAAAAGCTTGTTGTTCAAGTTGTAAAGCTAAATCATTTTTAGATTCCATTATGTTGCCAATTTGAAATTCGAGATCCTTTTCACGACGATAAGATTCTTTAAAAGCATTTTCAAAGCTCTTTTCGTTATCAATGAGTTTAACAGCGTTATTTAATTGTATATTCAAACACTCGAGATCCCTAGACAATGATGCATTCTTCTCTTTCAATCTCGCATTTAATTCTTGACATTTTATATTTTGAGATTGACTGGTCATGAGAAGTGTCTGAAGGTCTGAATCTGGATCAGTCATAGAAGCAAGAGGTTTAAGATGAGCATTGTTGTCGTTTACATGATTAGTGTGAGAATCATCAATTGAGACATCTGAGTTAATTTGATCATCATCAAATGTAACGACTGTGTCCAATTGATAATTTTCGTCTGTAGAGAACAATGCATCATTTTGAACCGATTGTTTCGATGTAGATGCAGATGCAGATGGGGTGACAATATCATGTATAAGGCATGAATTAAAGTCGTTTACCTGAGACAGAGTGTCAGAATCATATACTGGACCTGATTCAGTGATGTGGAGTTCCTGCATGTTGGCCATAAGCATAACAGCAGCATTAGCTTCGAGATCTTCCATGTCATCATCAGACTGAGCATTGGCCAATGAAGCTGTTGTCATTCAGTTATTTGTGCCTCTAGCTTCCTCCTGAAGAGCTAATAGAAGTTGCTGTTTGTGATACTTACTGCCCTGAGTTCTTGGAGAAGGACATGCAGTAGCCATATGACCGACTCCATTGCAGTTAAAGCACTTAATGATCTGATTCCCTGATGTATCATTCACATTATCCCCAAAATCAACCTTCTTCTGAGATGAGCCAGAGTTGTTCCTGAAGCTTCCTCCATTGTTGTTAAACCTCTGTCCAGAACTATAACCACTAGAATTGAATCTCCCACTGTTACGGTTTTGAACCTCAACACGGCCATCATGAATCACAGCTTGATTCCTTGTATTAGATGATGTTCGGAGACGATTGTTGGACTTGTTAGAAAATTTGTTGAAAGCTCTAGCAATGAGTGCTATTCCCTGATTAAGGCTGTTGAAGTCCTCGTCATCATCATCATCATGTGATTGGTACAAGGGATGATTGTTGTGTGATAGGTCAAGTTGCGTTGGTTGTTGTTGTGAAGAGAGATCATAAGATGAAGTCTTATTCTGAATAGGGTAATTGAAGTGATTCTGTTCAACTGAGTAATCGTGAAGTTGCATGGATGAATTCGGAACATGTGAGTGAGCAACCAATGCTAATGAGTTTGATGTTGGAGACGGTGAAAGGGTTCCTCTCTGAGCACGGTCTTTGTTTGCTTCTGACTCATGGTGTTTGAGATAATCATACAACAATCCATACGGTGCATCATGAAGATTCTTTGCCTGACGAACAAATGTCACATATCGCTGCCAATCCAGTCCAAGACATCCAAGAAACTTAGTGTTAACAACAATCTTTAGTAGTGTGATGTTGTGTCTGTCGAGGTCATTTATGATATTGGTGAAGCGGTGATAGTATGACTCAAGTGATTCCATTGGCTCTATCATGAAGTGTGTGTATTCCATGTAAAGTTTGGATTCCATATCCTCCTGATTCAACTGAGTTCCTTCCATTAGTAGATGAACGTGTTCCCACATGGCCTTAGCATTTTTCTGAGCATCAACACTGCGAAAGATAGGATTTGGTATGCTGTGAAGGATGTAACTCATGGCATATTCGTCCGCTTCCTTATGAAGAATTTGTTCAGCAGTGAGGCGTGTTTCAGGTAAAGCTGTTGAAGACTCAGGTCTAGGTGGAACAGCATTGTCATTAGCAGGAACAGTGTTGAGAGGTGGTACAAATGGACCTTCCATGATAACCTTCCTAAGATATCTGCCATGGGGTTTCTTGAGATCAAGAAATCTAAGGAATCGACTTGACCACTGAACATAATTACCCGGTGTCAACATTGGTGGTGTGTCAAGTGAACCTGCTTCATGCCTCGATTGTTGAGTAGTAATGACCTCACACATTTGATCAAACCAGTGAGACAGTTTTGGCGTTGGAGTGATTTGTTGTAGCATTGGTAAGGCTTGAGGTTGAAATTGATGCATCATGGCATGTTGCTGAGAATACATTTGACTTGGCTGTGAATATGATTGTGCATTTTGTTGATATTGTTGTTGCTGACGAAATTGTTGCAGTTGATGATATGGTTGTGCTTGATAAGGGTTAAAGTACGGTGGTTGAGACATGATTGAAAGACTTGTGGTTTATGGATCTTGTAGAAGGTATAGTGCTTAAGAAAAATCTTAGAAAACAAATCCCAATGTGATTTCGATACATGGTAATTGGAAGATTTCGATAAACTGTTAAAGTCCAAGTAATCTCGATACACTGAAGTTCTCGATAAAACAAGTAGGATCTCGATAACTCACGTTGTTCTCGATAAAAGGAGATTATCGAGAAATGTTGGAGACAATTATCGAGATCTTTGGTTCTATGAAGACAGAGTATGTTTTCGATGTATCTGAAAGTAATTTCGATAGATTCACAAGATTTCGAAAGCAAGCAAGTGATTTCGATAAATGGTGAAGTTCTCGATAACCTCAGGTTCTCGATAACAAGTATCAAAGTTTCGAGACTATACAATAACGAAACTATCCAATAAGTCAAAGTGTTTTCCTTCTTATACAAGAGAGAAAAGCACTGAGTAAGCAACAAAAACACTTAAGTAGTAATATCGAAAGTTCTCGATAAAAAAGGGTTTAAGGTTCTCGATAAAATGGGGTTTTGTGTTCTCGATAAGTAGCCAAAATGCAGATTTTTGTTTTGTGAAAAAACAAGCCTAAAACGAGTTTTTAACCTAAGATTCTTGTACAACTAGCATTAAAATGATGAAATCTTAATGAAAGTTGCAAACTTGAACTTTTTAACAAAAATTTCAAAAATCTCGATAAAAAGTACAAGTTTATACGAATCAAAAACAACTCAAAAATTTTGAAACTTTGTTGTTTGTTTTGGTTTCTAACACAAGTTTGTAATCAAATATGTGATAAAAACACAAAAGAAGCAAGAAAGTTGCAATCTTTTTGATGTTAACGTGGTAAAAAACGTGTTTGAGGGGCGTATAACACAAAAAAATAAACTACACCTTCTTCTAGCGATTGATACCACTTGTTAGGTCACCATATTAGTAAACACAAGTATTCAAATGAGAGAAATGAGATGAGAAATAGACTTGGTTGATTAAGATCAATATGAAAGATGAAAGAACAAGAGTTTCCTTAAGATATGAAATTAACCAACAATATTACAAGAGATATGATGTCCTATTTATAGGAGAAGGATAGGGCAACACTCCCTTCCTTCCTTCCTTACTAGTTCGTGGGCTTTTATGGCCCATTGGACATTTATTGGACTCGTTTATAACCATACGAGTAACTAACATAATTAAGATAAAAGTGATAATTCTAGCAACCTATTACATTTACTGAAATGACCGAGACTTGACTGAATAGTTGAAAACTATGATCCTAACACTTACCCCACGTGAAACAATTTTTTTCTATCTCCTCCAACTGAATAGCGCACCCTTTTCACCATTTTTCTCCAATGAAAAACCTTTATTCCACCTTATTTCACTACTAGAATACTTAACAACAACATCAAAAATTAGCGACCGAATTAGTTTGTCGCAAAAAAAGTTCTCAGTGACGGATTAGGAATGGATCATACAAAATTGACTTTAATAAATTACCGACAAAATAATGACAAATCAGTAACAAAATTAAGGAAGAATTACATATCTGTCACAATTCTATCACTAAATGTAATCATACAGTGACGGAGTTAGCGACAAACTTAGGTTGCAACTATTAGCAACAGCATTCTTACGACATAATAATGGATTTTTTCAGCTATCTCAAATACGTCGCTAAGTTTTTCATTTAGCTACGGATTTGGGATAGACTTGGGTATGATAATTTATTGACATGTTTTTTTTTTAGGGAAAAGCGATAGAGTAACAACACAAATTACTTTAGTAAGGACACATATGTCTGAGCGTGCCACACACACGCATGCACGCACACGGTAAAAATTCTAACTCACTAAAATATGGATCTCAGTGAATTTCAAACTCGTTAAACCAGAAACCCTAAAATACCAAACTACCAATATCGCTAAATTAAACCCTAATTTACCAAAGTAGCAATCTCGCAAAATGAAACCCTAATTTACCGAAGTAGCAATCTCGGTAAATATCTTATTTACCGATATTCATCACTGGCGAGCCCCAACACAGAAAATCGACCAAAACACGATTTTAAACGTTTTTAACCCATTTCTCTGTGATAGATCTTTACAAAACATCAAATACAACTTTAAAACAACAACTTGTGAGTTTTTAACCACGAAATCTAAGTTTTTGTCAAAGATGGTCTCGGTAATGCTCTTATCACACAAAAGGTTTAAAAACTCAAATTTTGATCTAGTTTTCGAAAACAAATCAATCCTTAATCATTGTGGAAACTCTGATACCAATTGCAGGATCCCAAAACTAGTATCAAGAATCACACACAATAATCAATGTAGAATTTTAAAGAGGGAAAAAGAAGCTAGAGAAAGTATAATGGAGAGATTTGTATTACAATGTGTAACCACACCTTACAAAATGAACTCTAACACCCCATACACATGAGTAGGAAGTATATAAGTACATAGACAAAATCGTCATGTGCTTGCTAATGGGCTAGGCCTATGTTTACATACAAAACAGCTAATAGAACCTATTAAAATCCCAATAGCTACATAAGATCACAACTTCTATTTCTAAAAATTATGTAGTGGGAGAATGAATTAACATAATATGGTTGAGCTTTTGTTGAACCAAGTAACTATTACATGTAATTTTTGTTTCACGGGTTATTCGTTTGACAAATCAAAGAAGTTAACCATTGCATCCTATAACCATTGGTTCGCGGAAAGTAACTGTTGCCGCCTACATCCTACATCATAATGAAATGAATTTGATGATTACAAAGATCATCGAGATTATATTGATACACAAGAGATGTTAAACAGATCAGTCGTCCTAGTTCAAAACAACTTTGATGTGGCATTACCTCCGTTTGGTCCCAGGAGTTCAAGTGACATGCATAATAAAGTCTATGAAACCTTAAGGATCTATCACGGCATATGTCGTAAGCTTATACAAGATAAAGAATAAAAAACTGGGGACTTTATGACAGGTTAACAAAACAGACAAGTTGATATTGTGGCAAAAGAAATCATGGAAAAAAGGTAAATTTAGAATCAAAATGAACACTTAAAAATGAGTGTCGATGATATTAAAGTGAAATCAAAGAAATTTAGAACAAAATAAGAAGGCGTTTGTGCCAAGGATATAACTAACGGTAATGATTTCAAACAACTAACTGAAGTTCGATGGTAAACGTTCTCGAATTGTTCCCAAAAACTCTATCAGAAACGTTAACATTCATCATGATACGTTAACATTCATCAATTAACATTCGTCAAAATATGTTAACATTCATTAGTAGCATTCGTCATGTTAACATTTATCTGTTAACATTCGTCACAATATGTTATTCATTCAACATGATACATTAACATCACCGGTTAATGAGGCTCTCATGAAGAATTTTGAAGAAACGAGGTTGTGTATTCCATCAAAGGTTGTACATTAACATTCATCATTTTTAGTCACTTGTGGCTTGGATGGTAAAAGTTCTCAATTTGGTCTCAAATTCTATGAGAAATGTTAATATTCATCACGGTACGTTAACATTTATCAATTAACATTTGTCACGATACATTAACATTCATCGCAATCAAGAGGCTCTCGTGAAGAATTTGAAGAAATGAGGTTGTGTAGTCCATCAAAGAGTATCTGCTACTATGTTCGATAACTCAACTCGCGATGCGGGAGGTGAAATCCAATAAATTTAGGCCAAACGAGAAGGTGTTTGTGCCAAGGATATAGTTGTTCATGATGATGATTGAAATATAAAGATTAAGAATTGTTATTGTGGTTCTTTAGAGAATGTACAGGTGGAACATTGTAAGAAAGAAGATGAAATGGTGGGAAATGGTGTAGACACCACCACCTGACCTATTTAACTATGACCCATGATCCATGTGCCTGAACCAACCATGACCCACATTGCAATAACATGAATGCACTTCTAAGGGTGTTTGGTAATGTGTTTAATTCATCCCATTGGTAGTGTGTAGAGGGCTGTTAACTATATGTGATGGCATGTTAATATTTGCCAGCCTTTACAAGAGATGTTAGATAGATGAATCGCCCTAGTTCAAAAAGATATCAAAAATGTTAATGGTCAGAAATTGGGCCATGAGAAACGCCTTCACAAGAGGCCATTTAATGATGAAAGTAGACACGTGGTGGTCATTATGAAGAAATGGTTGTTAGGAAAGAAGAAAATATTGTTGCTAAAACCGACTTTGATATGCCATTACCTCCATTTGGTTGCAAGATATCAAGTGACGCCTGTGATAAAGTCCGTGAAACCTTAAGGCTTTATCATGCCATATGTCGTAAGCTTATATAAGGCATTGTAATGCATGTTAACTGATGATCCACTCTTATTAAATATGTTACAAATCATAACATCTCTTTAGGATCCAACTTAGGGTGTGTTTGTTTTTTTTAAAAAATGTCTTACTAGCCCTCTTGCTCCCTCTTACTCTTACCAGAAAGAGGTGGGCAGATGTTTTGCTTGTTTGGATTTTTCTTTAAGTCAGACCCAGTTAGACATATAACATCTTACTCAGTAAGAGGTGGGGGACTTGTCTTAGTGCATCTTACTCGATAAGAGAGATTGAAGACTCGTGTTAATATAATATATTTGGGTCATGGGTCAAATGGGTTATGGGTCAAATGGGTCATGAGTCAAATGGCTCATGTTTTAAAAATGGGTCTAACGGGTCATGGGTCAGACGGTTTGGGTCGGGTCGACCTACTAAATTATAGTGTTTTCGTCCGATTTAATATGTTTTCGTCCGTCTTTTTACGTTTTCGTCAGTTTTTTTACGTTTTCGTTTGGTTTTTCACGTTTTCGTCCGGTTTTTCACGTTTTCGTCGATTTTTTCACATTTTCATCCGATTGTTCACGTTTTCGTCCGATTTTTTACATTTTCGTCCGATTTTTCACGTTTTCGTCCGATTTTTTACGTTTTCGTCCATTTTTTTCACGTTTTTGTCCTTTTTTCACCTTTTCGTCAGATTTTTCACGTTTTCGTCCAATTTTTACGTTCTCGTACATATGTTATGTTTTCGTCTATTTTTACATTTTCATATGTTTTTTCACGTTTACGTCTAGTTTCTCACGTTTTCGTTCGTTTTTTCACGTTCTCGTCAGATTTTTCATGTTTTTGTTAGATTTTTTACGTTTTTGTCAGATTTTTTACGTTTTCGTCTGTTTTTTCACGTTTTCGTCCGTTTTTTTACGTTTTCGTCAAATTTTTTACGTTTTCGTCAGATTTTTTACGTTTTCGCCAGTTTTTTTCGTTTTCGTCTGTTTTTTCACATTTTCGTCTGCTTTTTACATTTTCGTCTGTTTTTTTTTACGTTTTTGACAGTTTTTTTACGTTTTCGTCCGGGTTTTCACATTTTCGTCTGTTTTTTCAAGTTTTTTTTCAGATTTTTTACATTTTCATCAGATTTTCTATGTTTTCGTCTGTTTTTTCACGTTTTCGTCAGATTTTTTACGTTTTCGATGAAAACACTAAAAAAAATCTAATGAAAATGTGAAAAAATAGATGAAAATGTGAAAAATCAGACGAAAACATAAAAAAAACTGATGAAAATGTATAAAAACAGACGAAAACGTGAAAAAATGGACGAAAACACGAAAAATTAGATGAAAACGTTAAAAATCGGGCAAAAACATAAAAAAAAAACTTACGAAAACGAAAAAAATAGATGAAAACGTAAAAAACAGATGAAAACATAAAAAAATAATAGTAAAAATATAAAATAAAAGCATACGAAAACGTAAAAAATGGACGAAAACGTAAAAAACGGACGAAAACTTAAAAAATCGGATGAAAACGTAAAAAAAAAATAACAAAAACGTAAAAAGTCTGACGAAAACGTAAAAAAATCTGACGAAGACGTGAAAAAATGGACAAAAACGTAAAAAACAGACGAAGATGAAAACGTAAAAAAACATACGAAAACGTAAAAAAGTTGACGAAAACATAAAAAATCAGATGAAAACGTGAAAAATCAGACGAAAACGTGAAAAAACAGACGAAAACGTAAAAAATCTGACGAAAACGTAAAAAAATCTGACGAAAACGTGAAAAAATCTAACGAAAACGTGAAAAAATGGACAAAAACGTAAAAAAAAACAGACGAAAATGTAAAAAAAATCAAACGAAAACGTAAAAAATCAGACGAAAACGTGAAAAATCGG
The DNA here is from genome assembly GCA_014162995.1 of Artemisia annua. Classification (NCBI taxonomy): domain Eukaryota; kingdom Viridiplantae; phylum Streptophyta; class Magnoliopsida; order Asterales; family Asteraceae; genus Artemisia; species Artemisia annua. The sequence goes on from LBNU01030512.1 coordinate 13,581, forward strand.
ACGAAAACGTGAAAACGGACCAAAACGTGAAAAAACGGACGAAAACGTAAAAAACGGCGTGAAAACATAAAAAACTGACAAACGTAAAGAATGGACGAAAACGTAAAAAAACGGATGAAAACATAAAAAATCAAACGAAAACGTAAAAAATCTGACGAAAACGTGAAAAAATTGACGAAAGCGTGATAAAACGAATGGAAACGTAAAAAACGGACGAAAACGTAAGTTACTTAAATAAATTGCAAAAAAGAGCACTTAAAATCATTCGGACAATTATAAAAAAACAAACAACATTATTTCGTTCAGATTTAGACTTTCTAGCCACCTCTTACTGGTAAGATGAGTAGTCAGATTCAGACCTAAAACATCTTAATGAAACAAACACACCCTTAGCACTTCATTCAATGATATTTATTGCGCATTTACGGAAGAACGTCTTTTGAATTACAAAAGTATTTTCGATGCATAATTAACTACCTTTGCAACTTAAACACATTTTAACTACCAAAATAATTTTTATAATTTATTAAAATATTAATTTTGTCAATAAACTAATTTATATATTTTTAAAATTTAACTTTAACAATTATAGATAAATTGAAAATTAACATTTAATTGATATACACTTTTAGCGTCATTAAAGGTATAAACCTATTACAAAATTATTATTTAATCCCTTTTTAGTTTTTTTTAATAAAAATAAATTCTTTAATCTTTAAATAAATATTGTTAAATATATATTTTAGCGACGACACATGTCGTTGCTAAATCCTTTTGGCGGGCTAAATTGTTTTTATTTTTTATAAAAATATTATGTAATAAACTATTTAATTAATAAATTCTTTAAGCGATGACATGCGTCGGAGAAAATTAATCCCCATGTGGCCACGGTTCAAACCTTGGGGAGAAAATTAATCCCCATGTGGCCACGGAGGTTCACCTGTGATGGCTCCGGGCTATCCAAAATGGTAGTCGCCCTATGATTAGTCAGCTCACAATGTCGAGTCAGAATCCAAGTAAAAAAATAAAATAATAAATAAATAAATAAACTATTTAATTAGTAAATTCTTTTAGCGATGACATGCGTCGTCTCTAAAAATGTGAGTCCCCGATCAGAACACAACAACAATTGTTGTGTGCAGGGCCGGATTTCAGCATGTGCCAGATGTGCAACCGCTCAGGGCCTCCGATTTGACTGGGGCACCATAATTTTTAGACACTGGTGCTCGTTTAATTCAATTTGTAGCCTGTATTAGACAAGGATGTGCTTTATAACGTAAGATATTATGATACATACAATAAAAAAGGATGAAATCAATTGATTGGCTCTGAACAGTCAACTAAAACTGACCAAGGATTTGGTCAACTAAAGTCAAACAATTGAGCCAATACTAAGCCAAGGAGTATAGAATATGCATGGGCCGTTTAATCCCAACGAGGTGTGCAATTGTACAAAAACGGATCTGTGATCGGGTGATTTTGACTGGGAACAGGGTTTGAGTAATTATACTAAGGAAATATGAAGAAAAAGATTCAAAATTAATATCAACAAACACGTAAGACCAAATACCCTAAAAACGTTTTAAATCCTAAAAACGTACGTTTACGTTTAAATAAACGTCTACGTACAAAAATAAAAGCGAAAGAAGAGCAGTATTAATCCCTGGAGTACGAAAATTATATTTTTATAATTTAATATTAATTTAAGCTAAATAGATTAAAATAAAATTTTGGAAATTCTAAAATAACCTAAAACTTATTTTAAAACTAAAAATATATTTATTACACTATTTATCTAATTATTATTAATTAATTACTATTTAATTATTATTTAAACTATTTTTGATTTTCTATAAATACTAAACAAACAAATAAAAATCTGAAACTTTTTCTATAAATACTACAAGATGACAGAAAGTTAAGAAAAATATAAAAACAGCAAGTGCTTAATGAAAAAGTTGGTAAATAAGCTAAAAAGCTAAAAAAATATTAAATAGAAGCTATCACTTCTATTAAAATTGATGATTTTGTGTTTTTCTTTTTATGGAACTATTAAAATACTGTAAATGACAAACTTTAATGAAAACAAAAAATTTAAAACCCAAAAATAAGCAGTTTGTGAGCTTATTAGTTCAACAGTTGAGCTTTTGGCTTGTTTTATGAACTTTAAGCTTGAATAAGCTTCACAGAGAGAACCAAAGAGAAAATAAGATGCAAATAAGTATAAAGGACTGGAAATGAATTAAATGATGCAAAGATCAGCACAAATAAGCTTCTAATAAGCCAATTAGCACTTCAAAATTTACACTGAATTCCAAACACCCTTGCAGTCAACTAATTGGGCTGAATAAGCTTATGAAATAAGCTTGAGAAGCCAATTTAAGCACTGGAGTAGCAAGTTGGGGTGGAAAGGTTTTCAAAAAGCCAAAGCTCACCAAGTGGGGCCCACTGGATAGCTTAGGAAGAGCTTATGAAAAAGCTGTGATTCACTGGTGAACCAGTGAATACAATGAAATGGGACAAAGTGGAAGTTAGGAGCAGCCCTAGCTATTAAGCTTGAAAAAGAAAAATGGGCACAGGAACTTAAAGGTGGGTGGTTAAGCTTCACAAAAAGCTAAGCCACTCAAGCTCAAGCTCAGTAGGGAGCTTTTTAGGAGCTTATGAAGAAGGGTCACCTACACTGNTTAAACACTTAAATCCAAACACACCCTTAAAAACAGTTTTGACAAGTTTGAAAGCCAAATCAAGGATTTAAGCCATGAAATTGATAACAGAGCTTATATTAACATGAAACAAGCATGCTTAAGCATCATTACACAACAAGCAATACTTCAAACCAACAAGATCCTATTATGCATTTTGTGACAGTTGATAAAGCAATGGATTCAAAACCTATCAAAACTATGTTTAATGAACTAAACTAATTCTAATAGGACATAATTACCACAAATAAGCCAGAATAAGCATAATCAAACAACAAATTACATTAATAACTACAAATTACAAAGTAAGCAAATATTACTTAAAAGCTTGAAAATTGAAGACAAACTTTGAAACCTTTTATCACTAGCTTAACTAGGATTCCTTGAAGCAGCAACAAGCTCTAGCTTGTCAAATGACAAGCTAGTAAAGTCCATCTTGCCATATCCACAATGGCAATTTCCAAAAGCTTCCTGTCTCATATGCTAGGGTAAATCTGTTACGTTTATTCTTCTGATTTTATGTCTTTTTATGTTTTCTTATATGTTCTAAGAGCTAAATGTGAGATCAAAAAAAAACCCTAATCATTTTTCTCACCCCTAAGGGGCGATTTCCGATTTGATCTAATCATCCCAATAAAACCGCCTCTCTATTATTCTTTATAATATGCAATCGGTTTTGATGGATGTATCTATATGGGAGGGGTTGTGCCTTGTTTATTGTTCTATATCTTGTGAAATCGCTGCCTCAAACTAAACCCTAATCGTTTTTCTCTTTAGTCGGTTTATTAATCGACTCCTTTATTAGGGATAGTTTTGATTTATTATTTATTTAACCCTAAACGATTTCTGCATATTTTTGGGTGATTGATTGAGGTTTTATCCCTTAACGATTACCTTATTGTTCAATCGATCTTAGGGTTTATTGGTTCTGGCTCGATTGTATTGTTGTACATGGGATTATTTTTATACGATCTCCTTGGTTGGTGTGCCTCATTAATTTTATCATAATATATTTGAGGCGGTTTGGGTGATGTTTGCTGGTCGTTAATGCTATATGAAACACTTTTAGGGTTTCGAATTTGTTTGTTATTCATGGTGCTGCTGCTTAACGATAATGGTTCCCTTGTTTTAGGGTTCCGTTTATTTTCCACTGGTTTGTGATGATTATCTGCACGTTATTCTTTATGGTATCCCTTCTTAGGGTTTGTAGAAAATAAGATGCAAATAAGTATAAAGGGCTGGAAATGAATTAAATGATGCAAAGATCAGCACAAATAAGCTTCTAATAAGCCAATTAGCACTTCAAAATTTACACTGAATTCCAAACACCCTTGCAGTCAACTAATTGGGCTGAATAAGCTTATGAAATAAGCTTGAGAAGCCAATTTAAGCACTGGAGTAGCAAGTTGGGGTGGAAAGGTTTTCAAAAAGCCAAAGCTCACCAAGTGGGGCCCACTGGATAGCTTAGGAAGAGCTTATGAAAAAGCTGTGATTCACTGGTGAACCAGTGAATACAATGAAATGGGACAAAGTGGAAGTTAGGAGCAGCCCTAGCTATTAAGCTTGAAAAAGAAAAATGGGCACAGGAACTTAAAGGTGGGTGGTTAAGCTTCACAAAAAGCTAAGCCACTCAAGCTCAAGCTCAGTATAGAGCTTTTGCTGAGCTTATGAAAAGAGGTCACCTACACTGATGACTCAGTGTAGGGGATGGTTTTGAACAAACATCTTAAGCACCATAAGCAGTTGTAAAAAGCAATAAATGGGAAAATAAGCATAAAAGTAACAAGTAAGCCAGAAAAACTTTACAAAGAAGCAAAATACCCAGGCTCAAGCTAGAAATCAAAGAGTTTACAAGCTTATGAAATAGCAGTTGAACTTTTGGCTCAATTTGATGGAATAAGCTCAAACAAGCTATCAAATAAGCTTTACAGGTGGAGGCAAAGATAAAATAAGATGAAAATTAGTTTAAGGTACCAGGAATAAGCTAAAGGAACAAGATAAAAGCAATGAATAAGCTAATAAGCTCAAATAAGCAAATCCACTTTCCACTATGAAACACTCAGGCCTGCAGGCTCTTTGAAGGGCAAATTTAGCTTATACAATAAGCTGAAAAGCCAAAATAAGAACTTGAATTAGCAAGCTGAGGTGGTGGGCTATCCAAAGAACCAAAATTCCCAGGCTGGGGCCCACAAATAAGCTCTTGGAGGGCTTATGAAAAAGCCACAAACACACAGGATTCTCAGTGTACTGAGAAATGAGACAAGGTAAAAGCTACTTGCAGCCCAGACAAATAAGCTGCAAAATGAAAAATAAGCTTTGAACCTACAAGACTGGTGGATGAGCTTCTCAAAGAACTAAATATCACCAGCTAAGTACAGGTTTTAAGCTTTTTATGAGCTTGTGAAAAGTGACTCACTACACTGATGACTCAGTGTAGTGAGTTGTTTTGAGAGAACATGTAAGCATGATAAGCAATCCAAATAAGCAGTAACAAGAACACAAGTTCAAACATAAGCAACCAGCCAGAAAGGCTTTCTAAAACAACTAGATTCACAAGCTAAAGCCAATTAATGATCAAGATATAAGCTTTTGAAAGTGGCAATCAAGCCTGTGCACAGGACACCATTTTGAAAAATAGCCTCAAAGATAAGCACAAATAAGCAGTAAAACCAGATTAATAAAAATAACTAAAAATATGCTAATGAAGACAAGCAACCAAATAACATTATCCAAAAAGCACAAACCATGAAACTCAATAATAAGACCTAGAGAAAATTCCAAAGTTTATTCAAAAAATGTTTTCTAAAAACTTTGACTTTTTGAATTTTTACCTAAGGTTGACTAAAATGAGATTTGATGCTTCCTAGATGATTGAATCAGTTGTATTAAGTTAAAATGAAGCTAAAGTAAGCAAGCTTAACAAGTTTTGAACCTAAATTGATGATATGGCCTCTTAAATCTCAACAGTGAACTGCTAGAGGGATTTGAGAGGTGAATTTGACTTTTAGCTTAAAACCTATCAATCTAATGCTTGTTCTAAACTATATTACCACTGAGTAAGTTGTCTAAACAAGTATTACCCATTGAAACACTGAAAAACTCAATTAAACACTTAAATCCAAACACACCCTTAAAAACAGTTTTGACAAGTTTGAAAGCCAAATCAAGGATTTAAGCCATGAAATTGATAACAGAGCTTATATTAACATGAAACAAGCATGCTTAAGCATCATTACACAACAAGCAATACTTCAAACCAACAAGATCCTATTATGCATTTTGTGACAGTTGATAAAGCAATGGATTCAAAACCTATCAAAACTATGTTTAATGAACTAAACTAATTCTAACAGGACATAATTACCACAAATAAGCCAGAATAAGCATAATCAAACAACAAATTACATTAATAACTACAAATTACAAAGTAAGCAAATATTACTTAAAAGCTTGAAAANATAGATGGAAGTTAAGTTTGTGGGGACTCTTATTCAAAACCCTATTTGGCGATCATCGTCTTCTTTTCTTATCAAGACCTGTTGGAGCTGATTGTTGGCTTATTTGGTTGTTATTTGAAGTGATGATTCTGGCTTTGCTTGATGTGTACTGGTTGTTTGCTAGGTGCTTACATGGAGTGGGTGCTTATTGATTACAACTTGTACTTCTGTAAGTTGCAGTTTGATGCATTGGTGTTATCATTCAAGTTTGGTTGCTTGCGTTTGGTGATTACATATTTAAGTTGCTGCATGGGTGTCTATGATGCAACGTGATGGCATGGCTTGGTTTCCTTCTTGAATGGTAGTTATTGTTGTAATTCCATCGTATATTCAGACTTGGCGTTGGTTGATTACTTTGAAATTATAGTCTTTAATACGTTGGGAAAGCAGTGATGTTGTTTGTGGTGCTTGATGTTACTACAACCATATTATATGTTGAAGATCGCTGGGAGGTTTATTGGAAGTTCTACAATGACTATGTATTTGGTGCTACATTAGTGAAGCAAGCTTTATTGTCATAATTTTTATTCACTTGTATAGTCATGGTAGGTTTAAGTTTTATTTTGTAAGTTATGAGAATGGTGTGTCATTCTCATATTAGCGTCTGTAAGTGTCCTAAGGGACTGAGGTGAGGGATATCACCCTCATCCTATGTACCTCAATGTTTTTTGGAGTAATAAATTTTACCGGGGCGAATTAACCCTTTTACCAAAAAAAAAGAGCTAAATGTGAGCTTATGAGAGTGTTTGCACCATTGCATAAGTGTAACAAGGTTTTACTAAAAGAAACTTTAAATTTCCATTGATACTGAAAATGTTATAAGACTGAAATTCAAGAACTAAAAACTTTCATTAACTTAAAAATAGCAAGTTACAAACTAAGGTTTTACTGGAAAATTAAATTGACAATAAATTCAACAATAATTAAATTAAGCTAAAATCTACACACTGCTGCTCCTTGCATCTCTTTCTTTTTATAGGGGTCCTTTAGGGTTTGTGCACCCCTCTGAATAAATCCCACTTGATTTTGGACCATTGGATAGCTTAGAGATGATCTTGACCCTTCAAACCTCTTTTGGCGCCTTTTTTCCTTTGACTGCTAAAAAGTTATCTTTGAATGAGATATTAGTGAAGCAATTAATGAAATTTGGACCTTGTGGAAGTTGGGGGAACATGGTATGGAAGGGTGAGGTGGAGGTAAGGTGGTGCACAGTATCACGTACAAAGTGGGGAAGGAAGAAGGTGGATGTTTGACTTGTGTTTGACCGAGGGAATTATAAAAACGGGGGGAAGGGATTTTGTTATAAAGGGCTGGGTTAGATTGGTGTTGGGCCAGGGAGGATTTTCGGCCAAGGGGGTTTATGGGTTAAAGATAAAGGATGTGTGTGGTGGGCTGGACATAAACACAAAGGATCCAATGGTTTGTAGTTATATAACACAAGGACCAATTGTGTAATTGCTGAAAACCGAGGGACCAGAAGTGTAACTTTCCAAAAGTGTTCCAAAGGACCAATTATGCCAAGTTGAGTAACCAAAGGACCATAAATGATAATTTCTAAAATTTGAAATACCCAAGGACCATTTTTGACAATTTTCAAAAGTTGAAGGACCTTTTCTGCCATTTGCCCAAAAATTCATTCAAAGACCAATTTTGACAATTTAGAATATTTCAGGGACCTGGAATGACAAAACTCCACAATTTTGAATTCCAGGGACTAGTTTTGCCAATTTTTGAAAGTTGGGGGACTAAAACTGCCAATTCTGCAAACTTTGTTCGTTTTTCATCTGTTTTTAAACATTTTGCATTTGAGACATATAAAACACGATCCTTGGATATTTTCTACATTTTGATGCGTTTTTGAGTGTTTTCACATGTTTTGGAGTTCAGATTTGACCAAAAATGATAAGTGTTTGAGCACTCATCATCAATCATTTTTAAGTGATATTCAAAATTGCGTATGAACTGGTCCTGGATATATGCGGACATTAATGCAGGTTTGGAAGACTTGAAGATGACTTATTTATTTTAATTTATACCCTATAGTTTATAGTACTTACATTTAGGTCTTAACCTTTTAGTTTAAATACAAACTGGTGTACTATGTTTACAGATTTACAATTTCAACCCAAACTTTTAGGTATATTTTTAGTAATGGTCTAATGTGTCTTTTTTTTTTATTATTATTATTATTATTTTTTTAATCTCATTAATATTCATGAAATATTTACGTGACAAACAATTTAGTTTGCCTTCGTTTTTTCGATGTTTTTGGAGACTTCTGATCAAATTAGTATTTTGCTCTATTGATAAACTTATAGGTAGAAATGTGTGCGCATAATAAAATTTTCAAATTTAAAATTGTATATTTTAGTTAAGGCACAGGGCCCCAAAAAACCACGAGACGGCCCTGGTTGTGTGGGTCTCATAAGACTTTAGCGACGCGTCGTCGCTAATAAATGATCTTGACCTGGTTTTCATTTTAATTTTAGTGCACCTAACATATAGTGATTAGTGAAATGTCAACTAAGTGACTAACCCTTAGTATAAACATTAATAAAGCCATGTATACTAGACTCACACCATCTATGTTCCGTTGACACCCTCTAATATAATCCATATAAAGTCAAAGTGTACCTCGCTCTTTTTCTAAAACAAACAGAGAATATAAACAATGTACATCAAAACCGAAACCGGAACACATAATTTCACATACGCTGATATATGTACGTCTTGAAATTTTCATTGCACAAGCATATATAAGAAAGTTATCTGCTCTCACATATAACTAGGTAAAGCTGTATATGTATGTATAGGTGTTTATGTATAAGCATGTTGTTGATACAAAAGTTGGACGTTCCTTATTTGGACCCCTGTTCTCGTACCAATTAAATATTACTGCTTGAGACATGCGCACTAAGAAAGCAAACAACACCGTTAGGCTTATCGTGGGATTGTCTCCCACGATTATCCTCCGGCGTGAGAGTAAGTAATCGGTTTTAGGGTTATAGTGAAGAGTTAGGGTTTTTAGCTGATACCTCAATGAGAGCCGTGATATTCTTTATATAGGCACGAAATCCTTGTTCGTTTCGTGTTCCTTACTCTTCGGCGTATCTCGCATTATACGGTATATTGATCTTTATCCCGTAAATAGAAGATCATTATCAAGACCATAAATAATATATTTGAGTTTGGGCTTTCGTGAGCCCAAAACGTTATTATAATAGCCCAAATCATTATTATGATAGCCCACGCGTGATGGGCTTGGGCATTAGTAATGTCCATTGGTCGGGTTCGTGACCCGAGTGCGGACTATACGTCATCATGTCCCCCCAATCTAGTATGCGCAGGGTGCAACCGCGTATGCTAGACTAACAACCATAGCGAAAAGCGTGGCGGGGAAGCTTCAAGTATTTCCTGCCAAACGGAAATATACGGTGTATCTAGTCCAAATAAGTCCCAAGTATTCCTCGAAAATCGTGAGGAGGTGGGTGAAAAAGTGTTGTACCTATTGATCTCCCAACCACACGATTAGAGTTAGTGGGATCCACATGGCAAGCATCCGAGACTATTGGAAACCTTATATAAAGGGTATCCTCCTTTTCACTGTGATTATCACAGTAACAAGTTCATTTCTACCATTGTTAAAATCTTCAAACACCAATCAAGAAATCAACTTTACACTAAGGTAATAGCGCGTGCGCAACTGAAACCATAAAATATTAAGAATGGTTCTTCAGTTATCCGATTTCACCTCCGATATAACCGAGGATGATCTCCGTGAGTTCACCTCGGATTACTATATCCCCCTCGCGTTGCATCCGGTAGTACCGGTGGCGACTGCATCTATCGCAGATTTCCCTGAAGGGAAAGTGGGGGTATACACGCGCTTTTTCGAATTTGCGAATCAGCGTGTGCCCATTTCACTATTTTTGTGCGATATACTCAATTATTATCGCCTTCATATATCCCAGCTGCATTGTATAGGCGCAGCGAAAATAACCAATTTTGAAGTAAACTGTCGTTTGCTAGCAATTAACCCGACCATCAACCTCTTCCGCGCGTTTTATCACTCAACGTGGTCAAACGGGTGGGTAACCTTTTCCAAGAGCGCAGGGCACCTTCAATGCTATACGGAGAAGCTAGACGCAATTAGGAGTTGGAGGGAGAGGTTTTTCTGGGTGGATAATATAGTGTTCCCTTGGACCTTTGAGTTCCATACCCAGGGGACGCTACCAAAGGACAAGCGCCCAAACCCCAGGACGTACGACGCAGATGATGCGAAGACAATAAATGCCAGCCGCGTCCCCATCAGATCCTACCTAGAAGAGTTTTTAGTCCATATGGGGATCAGTCGCAACTTTTTCCAAGGCGCTGATGAGGTGCCTACTTTTCTGGATGAAGACAACCGGGGTGGGTGCTTGTCCTCCCTTTTCCTTCGCGTCTGTAGTGTAAGCACTCGCTTTGTATTGTAACTTTATGTAACTCTGTTTTGTTTGTTGTTTGTTGCGCAGAGATGGATCTGTTCAGTGTGGTGAGGCTATCGAAACCCACACAGGTAACCGTGAGGGTGTGCCTTTTGAAAGATGGTGAGACACCTATCTTGGAGGCTACCGCAGGGCGCACCATGGAGTATGCGCAGGAGGAACCGGCAAATGCCTCCCCACCACTATTGGAGGCAACCCTCATGCGCCGTGTTCCATCTCATGGAGTGTCATCCGCAGAGCCCTCGCGCACAGAATCTTCTGAGGGTATGGGAATCCTTAAGGCTGATAGTGATCAGGAAGAGGCGAGCCAGGGAGTAAAGCGCAAGAAGGTTTCTAGTGGTGATGGCGCAGGCACGTCTAAGAGAAGACGCCACATCATTACTGTGGATGAGTCATCAGATGAGGATGCGTCGCCATCCACCCATGCGCAGGAAACAGCGGAAACTCCTTCTCCCAAGTAAGTAATGAAAACTATGTCTCGTTTCTTCTTCTTCTTCTTTNGGGTAACCTTTTCCAAGAGCGCAGGGCACCTTCAATGCTATACGGAGAAGCTAGACGCAATTAGGAGTTGGAGGGAGAGGTTTTTCTGGGTGGATAATATAGTGTTCCCTTGGACCTTTGAGTTCCATACCCAGGGGACGCTACCAAAGGACAAGCGCCCAAACCCCAGGACGTACGACGCAGATGATGCGAAGACAATAAATGCCAGCCGCGTCCCCATCAGATCCTACCTAGAAGAGTTTTTAGTCCATATGGGGATCAGTCGCAACTTTTTCCAAGGCGCTGATGAGGTGCCTACTTTTCTGGATGAAGACAACCGGGGTGGGTGCTTGTCCTCCCTTTTCCTTCGCGTCTGTAGTGTAAGCACTCGCTTTGTATTGTAACTTTATGTAACTCTGTTTTGTTTGTTGTTTGTTGTGCAGAGATGGATCTGTTCAGTGTGGTGAGGCTATCGAAACCCACACAGGTAACCGTGAGGGTGCGCCCTTTGAAAGATGGTGAGACACCTATCTTGGAGGCTACCGCAGGGCGCACCATGGAGTATGCGCAGGAGGAACCGGCAAATGCCTCCCCACCACTATTGGAGGCAACCCTCATGCGCCGTGTTCCATCTCATGGAGTGTCATCCACAGAGCCCTCGCGCACAGATTCTTCCGAGGGTATGGGAATCCTTAAGACTGATAGTGATCAGGAAGAGGCGAGCCAGGGAGTAAAGCGCAAGAAGGTTTCTGGTGGTGATGGCGCGGGCACGTCTAAGAGAAGACGCCACATCATTACTGTGGACGAGTCATCAGATGAGGATGCGTAGCCATCTACCTATGCGCAGGAAACAACGGAAACTCCTTTTCCCAAGTAAGTAATGAAAACTATATCTCATTTCTTCTGTTTTTTTTTATTCTGTGTATCTTCGATATAATACCTTGACTTCTTGTCCTTTGCATGCAGTGATGAAGCTGCAGGGAGTGATGCAACGCATATTGAGCAATCGCCACCTAAGGTGAATCACCCTCAGGAGGAGGAGCCTTCGAGGGCATGCGAGGATGTGCCTACAAAGCAGCTGATAGAGGAGCTTAGCTTGGCTGCTACGCACCAGGCTTCATTGGTTGCTCAGCTCAAGACTAAGTATGCTGGTGAAGAGAGTAGCAGTGCGCAGAAGGATGAGGAGATTGCGCGACAGAAGGCACAGTTAGCTAGTGCTCATGCTGCAGTGGAGTCAACAAATGTGCGCTCCGAGAAGCTTCAACTTTCAAAGATGAAATGGGAGGGTTTACTAAGTAGGGTGTAGGTGCTAATTTATAGGGTTGCCTAGGTTCATATCTAGTGTTATAGGCAGGGATAGGGTTTCTAGGTATACATGGTTCTCTAGAGAGAAAGAACCCATGTGGTTTAAATTTAGGGGAGAGAAAGGGTGGATGTAATATAGGGTTTGGGGAAGTAATAGGTGATGCCTTAGTATAGAAATCTCTTAAGTGTTTTAAGTGTGGGTTATCTATGAAAGGTGTAAAACCTAAGGGTGATGGTGTATCTATTTTATTCCTAGAGTCTTCAAAGTAACCAGGAAAATATGTTTTAGAGGGATAATCTAGTACATTCAGAGAGGAAGGAGAATTCTCCGGATGTAAACTAGATGAGACGGGGGTAGAATAGCGGGGAGTAGACATAACTATATATATATTAGTAAAAATACTGTAAATCATTTAGCAGTTAAGCAAGTAATTGCTATACTAACCTTAGCACGTATTGTTACGGAGGATGGCAGAGGCATTGAGGACTTTCTCGGGTCTATGAAAAATAGTTGTAGTTTAGGTTTTGACCTTGTTCTCTACAACTGAGGCTTTGATACCAATCTGTAACACCCCCATTTTCACGGTTCGCAGTGGATTTAGGGTTGGGGTATTACTTCATGGAATCACAGTTACAGTGATAGAAAACGACTTGGAAAGAGACATTTTTAGAAATTTAGTTATCATTCATTTAATTATCAGAGTTTTTATAGTAAAAGGTATACTTTTACTATTAATGAGGTCCCAAAATCTAGGTGATATGTTATGTTTGAATGATAACCGGTTTGAAAGTCCTCCAAGTTCAGTGCCTCCTCCTGCCATAACTCCGTAGTAGTGATATACCTAGGATACATGCTTAAAAAGTCAACACTAGGTGTTGAGTGAGAGTCATAGGTTTAAGTGTTAGTGAATACAAGTAACAAAAATCTGTGATTTGTGAAATCTGTCATAGAGCCAAACAAACCAGAAAACCTTTCCCTCTTAGTGACCATATCACTAGTACTCTAGGTGATCTGGTTCACTTAGATCTATGGGGACCTTATAAGGAAAGTCCTCCAAGTTCAGTGCCTCCTCCTGCCATAACTCCGTAGTAGTGATATACCTAGGATACATGCTTAAAAAGTCAACACTAGGTGTTGAGTGAGAGTCATAGGTTTAAGTGTTAGTGAATACAAGTTCCACAGGGTTCAGTTGTTACACCCTTCAAGGAAAATGTAGTGTGTGTGATAATTGTGATGCATGCACAATTATCAAGAGTGGGGTATGTTGCCCTAAGCTCATGAACCACACGTTAACAGTCCGGGTCTTGGGGTCTGCAGACCAACCATGAGGGGACGGGAAGGATAACTTTGCCAAAGTTAATCCTTCAGAGAGGGTTCAAATATAGTAATTATTGATACCCTCCAGTGAGAGGTAGTATCAACGGGAGTTGTCAAACTCCAATAGATCTATCAACTATATTCGCGTTCACTTAGGTAAAATATCCCAAGCGATTAGATTCATGAATTTAGTTATGTAATGATGGCAAATAGTTTACTCGTCAACAACCAAAGAAAAGACTTGTATTCAGTTTAAAGCATGTATCCCTCTCACAGGGTTTGTAAAGCATTTACAGTGAAAGTTAAAAAAAAATGTGAGGCTGCGAAACTCACCTGGGCTTAGGGAAATCTATTGATGTAAAAAGTGACTCAAAAACTAGACTGCCTTACTCACGTATCCTGGTGTGTTGTAGGTGTGGATGTATGTCAAGCTCTAGTTGTTTTGTTCAAGTTTCTTAAGTAATCATTCTTAGGGTTTTTAGTGTTCTAGTTATAACATAACACTGTTCAGGCCATCACAATCCAGAAGTATAAGACTCCTCACATGAAGCTCCCTACTATTGTATTATGTTATCAACATAATACCGTTCCGGCCATCATAATTCAGAAGTTAGTAATCCTCACACGAAGCTCCTTACTATTGAGTCATGTATTTATTTAGAGTTTAGTTATAACATAACACCGTTCGGGCCATCATAATTCAGAAGTATATGCAATAATCGTTTGAGGAGCCAGGGCACTTTAAATCGTAAACCTAGCAAACTCGTCAAAACGAAGTATTCACATTATACTCCTCACATGAAGCTCCCTAGTATTGTGTTATGCTTCTAACTTTAAATATTATAGTTTAACATATTTACAAAATCTACCCTAAACTTATAATACTTATATTATTTATATTTATAACTATCTAAACTCGACACAATTAGTCCCTATACTTCTATATTTTGGGAAAATAGCAGAAATGACCCTTGGACTTATAATATTTCAAAATTTACTATTTATACCCTTAACTTTATAACTTTTGCAAAACTAGTCCTTATATGTTTATAACTATTTAACTTTTTATCCTAAAGTTATAGAACTTCACAAAAAGGGTCTTTATACTTATAACTTCTAAAAAATGTCAAAAATAGTCCCTAGACTTAATATTTTTAGAAAGTTACCATATATACCCATATGCATGGAAAACTTTGCAAAACTAGTCCTAATTCCATGCAAACTATATTTTTATGAAACAAAAAGGTTTCCTAGCCTATGGTTAACTAATATTAGCTTATCTAAGTTACCTAAACTATCTTATGGCTTATGAAAAGGATTTATAGCATAGAAAATGTAATTCGAGTAAAACTAGGGTTTTAAAAAGTAAAGTTCTAGTTTTTAGTGATCAAGGCTTAGGCAAGGGTTTTAATGTGATCTAAGGCATCCTAATACTATCCTAGGACTGAAATATAGCTAATGGAACAAGTGTATTAAGCTTACGTGGTCAGAAGTGAGTTAACGAGGGTGTTAGGGTTTTCTAGGGCAAAAGTATCTCGACAAGGCCTCAAGGCTTATACCACTCGACTTCTAGAGCTACAAGAGACTTAGTACTACTACTAGGATCAGAAAGTTTGAGGTAAAAAGAAGTGAAGGAGTGAGATTGAATGGAGGGGGTGTCGAGGGTATTTATAGCCTCGTTAGGCTTGGAGACTGATAACCCTCTTATTATACATATTTATCCCATCGATTATATATTATATATCTATTATATTACATAGAATATCATATTATTTGTGTCGAATTGGTACTAATCTGGTTGCAGGATTGAACGAGAGAAGGAAGTTAGAAATGCCATTTAAAGGACGATAAAGTAACAACTACGATAAAAGGAAGGACTTGGAATGAAAATACAAATATGAAAGACCCAAGTACGTCGGTCTTAGGACTGTGTGTGGGGTACTTTCTTGACGGGTAAATGAGATTGAATCTACGCGAAGTACGGCGTACTTTCTACGAAGTGCGGCACACTTACCTTGACAGTTACAAAGGCAGAGTTATTGATTGCATTCATTGTGAGGCCGATCACTTATCCTCATTTACTGAACACTGGAGTTTTATTAGGTCAAAAGAAGTCTATAAAAGAGGAGGAACGAAACCAGAAGAAAGGGGCAACATCTAAGAGAAGAGGGGGAAAGTATACAAAGTGATATATCGAGGTTAAGTTGTGATCCTATTATTGTGACAGATGGTAGGAGAACGAGCCAAGAGAGTTTTCTCTGTGAAACCAATTGTTCTTTCATTGTAATCACATTGGTACACTTTTCTATTTCATTGAATTATATTATGAAGTTTATGAAATCCATGTTGAATGATATGTGTTTTGTTACTACGATAATGGAGTAGTCGTTCTTATGTTTATTTGGGTGATGTAGTTATATGGTTGTTTACAATGTAATGTACGCTTGCTATTTGATACTATGCATAAGTTTAATTGATGAGATTATGCTTGGATCATTGTTAAATGTTGGATGTATCTCTGTGGTAGAAGTAGGTCGAAAGGGTCTGCCACTTTGGTATTATTTCAAGGTGTTTTTCTATGGCAACTTGGTGTTTACCTTGTAGAAATTGGTCGACAAAATGTTTAACAATCCATCCATGATCTTTTTTAATGCTTTATCTCATGTCTAACGAACTTGATGAGGAAATTGGCTTATGTATACTTCTGTTATGCACCATTCTTAATGCATTTGATATATTGAGAATCATAGGTCGAAAGGGTGTCTTAATATGTTGGATAGTTATTTGTAGGATTGATCACCAGTTTCCTCTTGCTTATATATCTTGTTCATGATTGCTTGCTCATCATTTACATGTTACTTCCATGTTTCTTAGCCTAAATAAACATAGCTTTTAATCATATAAACAAACAATCTAAATTACTAGTCTTTTGATAAGTGACAATCTAGGGACTTTACTTTGACACAATTGCTAACTTGGCTTTTCTACAATCTCTTGGGATGACCTGGTCTTACCTAAACGTTTGCTATAAACGGGGGTTATACTTTACCCATATGTTTTATATATTAAGGAAATAGGTGAAATCAGTATTATAAATTTAAAGCTTTTGAAACACATCAGAGACCAAGGAAAGGGTGAGCTAGGTGGCACGAGTAGGAGGGAGTGACTAAGTACAGCTACCTAATGACTAATGGAAGCTATAAGGGTGACAAGGCTAGGCTACAATGGCGGTTTAGTGTGTTTGTGGTGGTGATAGGACCGAATGGGGAAGAAGGTGACAAGTAGGTGCATCACCTACTTGTAAGGTGTGTGGTTGGGTGCTAGGTTATTCTAAGGAGGTGTATATGCTGTTCGGATGTGTGCTAGGTGTGGTGGTAAGGTGCTTAGTAGCTTATGGTAGGTAAAATCTAGGTTTCGGTCTAGTTTATTGCTTGAACTAGCTTAGGGTTTATACTTAGGGTTTAGTGCCTAGGTTAGGGTCCTATAAGTGTTTAGTGACTAATCCTAAGTTCTAAGGAGCTTATACTAAGTGGTGGTAGCTTATAAGGAAGATTTGGAAAGGTTTGACCTAGTTTCCGGGAAGTTATAACCTAGTTATGGTTTTGTGCTTAAAGGACTTGTACCTAAGCTTTAAGGGGTTGTCCTAGAGTCTAAGGGTGCTAATATATCCTATTGTTCCTAAGGTAACTCATAAATAAGCCTTGAATACTTTCAAACTAGTTTAGATAAGCATTTAGGGTTTAGTAGACACATAGGCCTAATTAGGGCTTAATTAGGGTTTATTAGGGTTTTGTGATGAGTTTAGTGTGTTAGATTGATAAATTACTTATTGTGGTGTTGCTGTGATCTTATGCTTGACATACTAGGAGTTTATAGGATGTATGTGTAGAGTTATTTGGCTTGTGTGGATACGTGAGCAGGTCTAGAGAGTCATGCAAGTAGTGAATGCACATAAAAAGCAAAACTTTACCTGTGAAATACCTACCATAAGTATTTGTGATGGGAATGATAGTGATGAGATTTTGTGGGTTGTTACATCCAAGAAAGCTTAAAGATCACATATGAAGATCTACTATAACAAGATTAGTGTTCTTGTCATCTTCATCTATTGAAGGCTTCTTTTCATAAGTTCATTTAGATTAGGCATTAATATCCATTAGACTATTATGTCTTGGATCATTATTTTACACATTTATGTATCATCATCATACACCTCCATGTATCACCAACCATACATCAAACTAGATTAGACAATTTATGTGTTTAGGCCTTAAAACACAAGGTCAATTGGTTTGTTATGTTGCACAATAAAACATAACGGGTTTGGTTGTACCCGAAGAAGGACTCGATATCGAGCTTAGTATTGGTAAACTTGTAAATGACGTTGTAAGGTTTTCTCCGCTGAAAAGGGAGCTTGTTGACTTAGTGAAGTAACTCTCGAGTTGGGTACTCAATGAGTGGAGTAAGGCGAATAGGAGCTTCATGACCAAACCACTATAAATTAAAGTTCCAGTTTTGTGCATTCTTTTACTTATCCCTTTACATTTACATTTAAATTGTCAGAATTGGTTCTTGGAAGATTTATTTTGAAGAAAAGTCAACAACAGTCCCCTAGGAATCAAGGAATGACATATCTGACCCTTGGAGTACAAATTTGCAAAATTGGCAAGAATGGCCCCTCAACTTTGAAACTTGGCAGTTTTGGCCCCCGAGAATTTCAAATTGGAAAATGTTCAATAGTGGTCTTTGGTAAATGAAACTTGGCAAGATGTGTCCCTTGGAATACTTTGGATAGTTGCCATTTCAGGCTCTTGTGTTTTCAGAATATACATAATTAGTCCTTGGGCTTTCCTAAACTAATAAACCCTTTTTACTTAACCCATTAAATAACCCCACCCTTTACTATCCAACCCAACAATAAAATAACCCAAACCCTTTTTACCCTTAGCCCATTACCCTCCCTGGCCCAAAACATCACAAACCCAGCTACAAAACTAACACACCCTTTGTAATAAAAACGGGTCAAACACCCCTTTGACTTCTCCTTCCCCCTCCTTCCACTTGGTCTGCAAATCCACTACCACACTCCACCTCCTCCATCTCTTCTGCTACTCACCCCATCCCTTGTCCCCCCAGCCTCCACTAAACCCCAAACACCATTTAATGCTCCTACATATCTCCATGTAACCCTCCCAGTTGCAAAACAAAATTTCCCGCCAAAAATCCAAAAGAATGGCCAGGATCATTTTGACTAATCCAAGGGTCAATAAAAGTGGGAATGAGAGAGAAACATCCACTGGTCCATATAAGTGAAGAAAAGATGAAGGAAGAAGAAGTAGTAGTTAGTTTAGTGTAGCCTAGTTTAGTCTAAATGTCGTTTTTATAAATTTTCTATCTTAAGTGTAATTTTAAGCTTCTAAGTTGTAATCCTAGCATTTTCAGTGTATTTTAAAGTATTTTTCAATCATCAATTCCAGCTCTTTAATCTATTTTCAGTTTTAGCTTAATTTCATGAAAATCTCATTTTAGTATCAAAGTTGCTGTAAATTGTTGTTATTGGTTGTTTAAGCTCACATTAGCTAACTTAAAAGCTTTTATAAGCTTTCAAGGCATAAAAATCAGTTTAGCTTCAAAAAACCAAAAAATACCAAAAATATCATTAAATAGTCTATAAATCAAAAATCAGTGGAAAGGATGAAGAAAGCTTGGTGGAAGGTGTATTCTGGATTGCCTTAGGTTTTAGAGCTTATTGGTAAACTATATGATGTGATAATGGTCCTTGGTTCTCAGTTCTTAGCTTGAATCACTTATAAGCCTATAATCTCCATTTTTGCTTTCTACTGTGTAAAAGCTTATTATCTGCTTATCCTTGTTTCTTTGTGCTTAATTGGTGATGGTTAGTTGGAATATTGTCTAAAATAGCATGCTTGTTCAATAGATTTCCTTGTTGCTCAGTTTGTCACTTTCACTGTCAATTTAGCATATAGTAGATTCATGGTGTTTTGTTGTTAATGTTGGTATTTCCAGNTGTAAAAGCTTATTATCTGCTTATCCTTGTTTCTTTGTGCTTAATTGGTGATGGTTAGTTGGAATATTGTCTAAAATAGCATGCTTGTTCAATAGATTTCCTTGTTGCTCAGTTTGTCACTTTCACTGTCAATTTAGCATATAGTAGATTCATGGTGTTTTGTTGTTAATGTTGGTATTTCCAGGTTCATTTCAGTTTATTGAATCATTGTGAGTGTTTATGCAACAAATTCTAGGTCCAAATCAGTCCTATGGTATGGAAATCTCATTTTCACAAGTTTTAAAGGGGTGTTTGGCTTTAGAGTGTAATCTGTGCTAATGATTGTTTCAGTGGCAACTATTGGACAACATAACTCACACTAGGTCACAATAATTCAGATAGTTCATAAAAATCAGTGTTCTTTTGTTATAAAGTCAAAATCATCTTTTTTACCTTTTATTTTGTTAACTGTTAGAATGTAAGCTTGCATAATCAATCAATTTGATGCATAAGTGTAGTTTTCAGCTTAAATCAGTCTTATTTTCACTTATAACATCATTTTTAGTGATTAGGATTCAATCAAAGTTCATAAAAGTCAAACCTAGTTCATAAACTTAAAAAGTCAAAAAGTACCCAAACAGCAGAAAAAGTTTTTGAATTTTCATTTCTTCAATTTTCAACCAAATTTTGTAAAATTTTGGGATAATGTACTCTTATATTTTTTTTTACTTACTTGTATTTTTATTTTAATTTTTAGATTTTTTTTACAAGGCTAAATCAACCTTTTTTGGGCTACAAAAAGTTATTTTTAACTGCAGAAAAAGTTTTTGATTTTTTATTTCTTCGTTATAAGCCCGTTTTACATGAAATTTGGTATGTAGCTTATTTAGTAGCTTATCTAGTTACTTTTATTTTTGCTTTAATTTTTAGATTTTGTTTAGTTGGCTTATGACGTGCCGTAATCATTGGATTAGATTAAAAGGGGTGTTTGGTTCAGGGAAATCCACTGGTCTCATAAATGTTTCTTTTGTCGTTTTCTATTACCACATGTTTCACTAGGCCACATTAGCTCATTTCAGTCATAATATACAAGCCTTGTTTGAAAGAAAGTCAAAATTATACTTTCATCTCTTGGATTTAAGAAACTGATGGAATTTGTGAGTTCTTGATTACTCACATCCTTGCATAAGTTGTTAAAGTACCCTAAATCAGTTTCATAATGGCATAAAACATCATTTTTAATCACTGAGGATAAATCAAAATCCATATTAGTCAACTTAGCAAGTTTCTTAAAAAGTCAACAATTGCATAATTTATCAGTTTTTTCATTTTTTGTAAGAATTTTCACGACCTCAATTTTAAGTTTTAGCTTTTGATATTTTGGGATTTTAATCCTTGCTTGCTTGTGTTTCTTAATGTATTTTTAGCTTAATTTTTATAATTTTTGGTTGCTTTTTGATGCCTGTTTGACCCAGTGATGCCCTGCACCAGTTAGTTTGGCCATAAGCTACTATTCCTAGGCTTGTAGATTGTTAATTAGTAACCCTTAGTCTGTGTTTTTAGTTCTTTTGGAAACCTCACAATGCCATGTTTCTATGCTTATGCTTAATTCTCAGTCTTGTGCTTATCTAAGTGCTTAATTTTGTCTCTCAAATATGCCTCACCACACCTTTCACACTGAGTCATCAGTGTTGAGAGTCACCTTCATAAGCTCTTAGAGAGCTTATCTATGGAGGGTAGCTTAAGCTTATTGGTTCTTTGAGAAGCCTATTAAGCTGGCCTGACATATCAGTGCTTAATTTGGGTTCTTAAGCTTATTTGATAAGCTTAAAGGAGCCTGCAAAAGAGCCATTTGGCCTGTTTGACTTCAGTGAGCTTTGGATTTGCTTATTTGGCTTATTTCAATGTAATTTTCTTGTTGTTTCAGCTTAATATAAGTTTATTAATCTTGCTTCCAGCTTATTTTAATATTTTGTCGTAGCTTGTAGCTTGTAGATAGCTTTTCATAAGTCCAAAAATCTCTTTTTAGCCTAAAACCTTTACTGTTAAGCCAATAAGCTAAAACTGAGCCTATTTTTGTGTTTTGAAAAATTTGTTTTTATTAAAGTTTGATATTTATAGTTGTTAAATGTTTGTGTAACAAGAAAAGTCAAAAAAAATAGAGATTGCAAAAAGTGTCATTTGCCAGGCTTGAACCATGGTCATTTGGCTCACCACCCAAACTGCACCCGTGCACCATCTACCCTAGGGGATACTTAATGTTATTTCTTTTCACAGTTTTATTTATAGTAGTCTTGGGTCATTTTGCTTAATAGTCCTTATTAGCTTATTTTCAAGCTTATTTATAAGCATTTTAGCATTTTGGTATTTCTCCTAGGTTACTGATATCATTAAGTATTTTTATAAAAAATTTCATATTTTTTTACTGTTCATTAAGTATTTTTTAATTTAAATTAGTTTAATTAGTATTTAATTAGTTTTTAATTAATTATAAATAATATAAAAAGTTAAAAAAATATTTTTCTTTTTCCATAAATTTCTTTTATCATTAGGTTTGTAAAAAATAATTTTCATACCCGTGGGGTTTATATTGCTTAAATCTCACGTTTTATTTTGTATGTTACGTTAATTTTTATTTAATCATACGCATTTTAAGTCTTTAAACGTTTTTAAGTAATTTGTTTTCACGTTTTCACTAATATAGTTTATTTGAGTCATTCTCTGTTGATCCCAGTTGAGCAAACGATCTAGTATAGAAGCTGACTTGAATAGAAACTTATATAATACGCGAAATATATTATATAACTTAAGATGCACACAAGAACAATGAATATCACACTAAACACTTCAATATATTAATTATACGAGCACTCTTACAATGCTAGGGTTTAACAACCTTGAAGTGAATTCGACTTTTCTAATACACGTACATTCTCTAACCCTAGGGATCTCCTTTTATAGACAAGGAACCCTACACGGTTTACAAAGACTTCTTACACACACAAACGATATTCTAAACCTATAGAATATTTAATACAATCATTAACATAAATACATACTCAATACTATAATTAACTCTGAGCAACAGAGTTCTTCAATATGAGCAGCAGAGTCACAATTCCAGCAGCAGAGTCAGTCAGCAGCAGATTGATCTTATTAGAAGCAGAGTTACTTAAAACCCAACAATCCTCCCCTAAACTTGATATTTACCTCCTAAATCATCAAGTTTCTTATAAGCACGAATAACCACCAAGAGGATGCTTCCAAACACTTACCCCTTAACTTCACCACTATCAACAAGTATCTTCTCATATTTGGTGACTAAGTTATAAGCCTGTTCATCAAACTCATACTGCAAATGAAGCATCTTAGGCTTCAACATCTGGAAAATGATTGCTGTGTGATTGTTAAGCACTGGATAATTCTTCTCAGCAAGCATAAAGATGACTGTCCCTCCAACAGTTAAAGAATGAACACCACAAGACTGATACAAATACCATTTTTGAACAATTCCAGACTTGAGTGCTTTCCATTCAAAATCTCCATCATTAGGTTCAAACATAAGCTTTAACCTGTAATAGTTTATCAATTCATTTCCATTTTCTGGTCTTGCTGCTCCATACTTCTCTTTATAAAGCCTCCAGAGATCACATACATCACTTCTATCCATATGATACATCATGTGGTCAAATGATAGAAAGTGAGTCCATGTACCATTAGTTCTTTCAAAATCCCACATAATTCTTTTCTTGCTTCCATAATCCCTAAGTCCCACTATGTATGATACAATTGGATGTTTAACATCTAGAGGTGTAGGATTTAACAGATCTGGTTCTTTTTGTGGTGAAAGAAAAGTAAGAGTCATCACTCTTTGTCTGTCAGCCTCATTTTCAGTACTCTCTCCCTTATTCAGTCTAGAACCACCAGCACCATCAACCTTTCTCTTTTTCCTTGCAAATGTTTTCTGAATATTTCCTCTCTTCTTGCTTTCATCAGAGAGAACAGGTTGGATTTCAGATGTATTCTTCTCTTGCTCTGCATCATTAGGTTTAGCAGCACTTTCAACCTCTTTAATCTTCTCAGGCTCACCAGTAGACTTATCACCTCTGAGTTTTCTCTTCATTTCAGCTATAATCTCTTCATCTTCTTTAGAACCTATAGCAATAATCCTATCACACTCAGTTCTAGCATAGTGATACATTTCATCAATTTGAGAGTCAGTCTTTTCCCTTAGAACAGCCATTTTAAATTTCTTAACTTTGTTAAGATATTTTTCCTTATTTCTTCTTTGCTGTAAAGGTGTTGGCCCTCTGAGAATCTTCTTCTTCTTTCTAGCAGCAGCAACTTCCTTCCTCTTCTTGTCAGTGATAGTGTTTAACCAAGCTTTGACATCAAAAGTAGGAACTTCTTGCTCCTCAATCTTAACCAGCTTACTAAACTCAATGTCAACCTCAGTCTTAATTAACACATCCTCCCATGCTTCATAAGCTTTAAGATCATTTGCAACCTTTTCAGCTTGAAGTCTTTCTGCTTCCTCAAGCTCTAAGTATTCTTGTTGTTGAAGTTTTAAAGCTTCTCATCTATCAAGTTTCTCAAGCATATCGTTAGGCCAAAATTCAGGTGGAATCTGAGAATAATCCACTTCTTCATCACTTGAATCAACTTCAGGTTTCTCTTCCATCTTTCCTTTACCTTTGTCAGAACTTAAAGCTATAGACTTTGCTTTCTTGATAGAAGCAGAAGGTTCTCTGATAGACACCCCCTTTGTTGGTAACTTTGAAACATGAATAGGTTGAGTGAATGATGTTGGTTGTGTTGTAGGGAATTCTGTAGGTGGTTGTGGTTGTGATTGTTGTTGTTGGTCTGTTGTCTTTGCTAATTCAATCATTGCCTCAGCAGCAGCTTTGTCACTAGAGCCAATAGCAGATCCTTATGCATCTGCAGAGTCATCTTTTGGTTTAGCAGTAGAATCAGCAATATTGTCTTTATCAGCAGCAGAGTGTTCAACAACATGTTCATGAGCAGCAGAGTGCCCAGTAATAGTTTCTTCATTTACTACACTCTGATCAACAATACTAGGAGCAGCAGTTTCTGGAGCAGCAGAGTTACCAGCAGCAGATTCTGAAGCAACAGAGTTATCAGCAGTAGATTGAATCACAGTATCACCAAAATCCTTTAAAGCCTCACTCATCAACTTTGTAGCCTTCACAAGTTGTTCAGGTTCCAAGTTTTTGAGTTTATCCACTACAGACTCTAAAGTTTCCACAATCTTCTCCAATACAGCCTCATGCCCTTCTCTGTCAGCAACCACATAATTTTCAACATTTTCACCATCACCACCACTATCAATCTCCATATCATCACCCAAAACAAGACCATCATCAGCAACATTTTCTTCCAAAATTTCATCCTCCCCTGTTTTCTCCAAATCATTCCTCCCCTGTTTGGAAGCATCCACTTCCATATCAGTAGGTAGAGAAGAGGATCCTATGTGCTTTGAAGGTCCCACTTTCTTAAATAGCTTGAAGGTTGAAGATCTTGATTTCTTCAATTTCAACAGCAGCTTCATCTGTTTCTGCATCTTAGTGATTAGCTTGGCTTGTGCAGAAACAGTAACCTCCAACTTGGTGCATCTGGTTTCCAAAGTGGTACATTTTTCCATCAATTCATGAAATTGTTTCAGTCTAGTCTCATCACTTCGACCTGTATTACCTAGTCCGAGAGGTGAATCATGGACATTGTCATTTTGTACAGTATCATCCATCAATTCCTTAGTCACTGATCTATCCTTATCACTTCGGGATGTGTTACCTTCCCTGAGAGGTGAATCATTGGACTTTTGCTCAGTATCAAACCTAGTTTGATCACCTGAACCCCCTATATTTTCCATTTGGCTAGGGTTTCCAACACTGGATTCAGGTTCAGAAGAACCTTTATCACTAGATGTTGCCTTGGATTAGGTCTTATTGATGTTAACACTGTCCTGCTCTGCTGCTAAGCTAGTAGCAGTAGTGTCAGCCCTTTCCAATCTGCCTTCTCCATCACCTAAGACAGTCTCATGTTGTGTTTCCATCCTGACACTAGCCTGAGAATGCTCAGTGTCCTTTGAGGTTGTCCTATGTGTTTGAGTCTTTTCAGTGTTAGGGGATGAAACCTCATTTGAATCTTCAAAAGTGGATGTGGGTTAGGATTCAGTGGGGTTTTCTGATCCTTCATCCTGATTTTTTTGCACAAGTTCCACCATATAAGGTAAATCAGATCCTTGTGCATCTGCAGAGTCATCTTTTGGTTTAGCAGTAGAATCAGCAATATTGTCTTTATCAGCAGCAGAGTGTTCAACAACATGTTCATGAGCAGCAAAGTGCCTAGTAACAGTTTCTTCATTTACTACACTCTGATCAACAACACTAGGAGCAGCAGTTTCTTGAGCAGCAGAGTTACCAGCAGTAGATTCTGGAGCAGCAGAGTTACCAGCAGCAGATTGAATCATAGTATCACCAATATCCTTTAAAGCCCCACTCATCAACTCTGTAGCCTTCACAAGTTGTTTAGGTTCCAAGTTTTTGAGTTTATCCACTACAGACTCTGAAGTTTCTACAATCTTCTCCAATACAGCCTCATGCCCTTCTTTGTTAGCAACCACATAATTTTCAACATTTTCACCATCACCACCACTATCAATCTCCATATCATCACCCAATACAAGACCATCATCAGCAACATTTTCTTCCAAAATTTCATCCTCCCCTGTTTTCTCCAAATCATTCCTCCCCTATTTGGAAGCATCCACTTCCACATCAGTAGGTAGAGAAGAGGATCCTATGTGCTTAGAAGGTCCCACTTTCTTAAATAGCTTGAAGGTTGAAGATCTTGATTTCTTCAATTTCAACAGCAGCTTCATCTGTTTCTGCATCTTAGTGATTAGCTTGGCCTGTGCAGAAACAGTAACCTCCAACTTGGTGCATCTGGTTTCCAAAGTGGTACATTTTTCCATCAATTCATTAATTTGTTTCAGTCTAGTCTCATCACTTCGACCTGTATTACCTGGTCCGAGAGGTGAATCATGGACATTGTCATTTTGTACAGTATCATCCATCAATTCCTTAGTCACTGATCTGTCCTTATCACTTCGGGATGTGTTACCTTCCCTGAGAGGTGAATCATTGGACTTTTGCTCAGTATCAAACCTAGTTTGATCACCTGAACCCCCTATATTTTCCATTTGGCTAGGGTTTCCATCACTGGATTCAGGTTCAGAAGAACCTTTATCACTAGATGTTGCCTTGGATTGGGTCTTATTGATGTTAACACTGTCCTGCTCTGCTTCTAAGCTAGTAGCAGTAGTGTCAGCCCTTTCCAATCTGCCTTCTCCATCACCTAAGACAGTCTCATGTTGTGTTTCCATCCTGACACTAGCCTGAGAATGCTCAGTGTCCTTTGAGGTTGTCCTATGTGTTTGGGTCTTTTCAGTGTTAGGGGATGAAACCTCATTTGAATCTTCAAAAGTGGATGTGTGTTGGGATTCAGTGGGGTTTTCTGATCCTTCATCCTGATTGTTTTGCACAAGTTCCACCATATAAGGTAAAAGTGGTGTAACTTTGCCAGAAAAACCTTTTCCATCTTTAAGTAAAAATGCAAACATTTTAGGCACCAAAGGTACAGCCTCATAGATAGCCCTATGTGTTCTGACCTTTTTGATTTTGTTTTCAACAATCAATTGAATGAATCTAGGATAAAGTAAATAAGTTCCCCCCTCCCTCAGTGATTTAAACATACCCTCTAAAATCAAGTTTGAAAAATTGAAAGGGTTTCCTTTGCACAGACACACCATAGCAGAAGCTATGGGTGCACTGAACTCATTCCACCCAGAGGTTTTAGAACTCAAACAGTGTAAGAGAGTATGAACCAAAAATTTATAATGAGAACAGAGAAGACCTTTTTGAAATTTTAAACCATTGTTTTTCCTCTCATATCCCAAAGTTTGTAACCCAGCAAACAGATCAGCTTTCACCAGAACCTTAGGAGCACCCTCATCATCAAAAAGAAGAGTATCCCTAATAATGGATTCACTCACAAACACCTTTTGATCATCCACCATAGCAACAATATAATTCTCACCCTTGTGAGTCTTGATCTTAGCAGTCACCCAAAATTGTTTGATATAGGATTGGTAGATTGTTGGGTTGACTGATAAGGCATACTTAATTGAACTAGCATTAAGAAAATTCACCATCTCTGTGAACTCATTTGGTACTGAGTTTGCATCAAGAAGTGCAATATTGTTGTGTTCACTAGCCCAAGTGCGTGTAATCTCCATGAGCGATAGGTTTGTGAATTTGGGGATTTGTGATTGTGGTTGTAATGGAATGGTTATGAACGGTTATATTGCAATTAGGAGCGTATAAAAACTGATTGTGAGAATCAATTAGGTTTTTAACTTGATTTGGTAAGTTACATAACCGCCCTTCCACTTTTAAACCGAGCAGCAGAACCCTAAGTAGCAGCACCACCAGCAGCAGAGTTAAATAACTAGCAGCAGAGTGGTTTTGTCTAGCAGCAGAGTTGACTGTATCTTGAAACTCCTTGGTCAAAAGTCAAACTTTCCACAATATTAACCATAATTAATGCTAATCACCCACTACGCATTAATTTTTCCCCAATTTTGATTCTTTATAAAAGGAAAAACCGATCACTTCCAATTATAAAACAAATCAAACCCTTATTATCTTCTCATATCAAATCACACAATCCTTTTCATCAAAAATTCAATCTCATCCAAAATTTCTCATGGCACCAAAAAGAGAAATTATCAACATCTCATCAGACTCTTCTGATTCATCCGACTCAGAGTTTGACACACCAAACAACATCATGCCAATGCCACCATACTTGCCACCATACCGTCCTCCCCGTAGATTACTCAGAACCAAGGAACAAGCTCGAAAATTTAAACATGACATCAATGCTGCCTATCTTCCATGGCATAGGGACTACAGAGCACCTACCAGACAAAGAGGTGAAGGTACTTCAAAGAGTGAGGGACCATCTAGGGTTCCTCATGAAAAAGACACAGCTAATCTTGCAGAGAAGCTTCCTAATGCTCTTACTCAGGCCCTGCAATCAGCTTTGTCAAAGATGCCTCCTTTGCCTGTTGTTCCTGTTCCTGAGTCCTCCAAATCAACAAGAGAACCTCCCCTCAAGGTTGTGTTGGCGCTTGCTTGTCCAAGGTTGTGGGATGAGAAGATGCAAGCCAGGGGAGTGCACAAGAAAATGCCAGATCCCAAGGACAAAGGAAAAGGACCCATGAAGTAGTCTTCTTAGTAGAAATCATGTGATGTAGATCCTTTTGTGTTTTGAATGAACTTTTCTTTGTAATCTGCATCTTTTATCCATGGAATAAACTTGACTTTTATGTTTAATTACTTTCTTGTACATTCAGCAAATATATCCATGTTAACCTTAACCTGCAAAAGATTAGTCCAACAACACAAAACAAACAAGTCCAATATTGCAAAATCTAACTCAGCAGCAGAGTTGCCTGCAGTAATAGCAACAGAGTTGTCTGCAGCTTTAGCAGCAGAATCAGATAAACTACTGCTGGGAGCAGTTTCCTTGTTGACACTTTTATCAATCACATGAGCTTCACTAGATGATTGCATATAACCCCCTCCATCTCCTTTGGGAGAAGGATCATCTTATGAGCTGGGAGTCTCCTGAGTGTGAGTAGAAGTAGAACCAATCTTCCATTTATTAACCAGAACAAACTCCTCTTGAGGTGTGGACTTCTTTGCATCTTTAGCTGCAGAAACATTTTCTTTTGTACCTGCATCATGGTTAGT